>VVHJ01007815.1:26653-38749 GCA_015107715.1 Tylochromis polylepis | reverse complement strand
ATCCTTCCTCTCTGGACTGCAGTCCGCAGCCTCTTTACGGCCTGCACTTGATTAATACCAGTTGTTTCCAGTGTTTGACTACCAACACCCAAAGGCTGACAAAAGACAATAAAGGCTTTAAACAAGCCCAGGTTGAGAAAACGGAACTGACCTTTACGGGTGAAGTAGCTGGAGAGTTTTCTACTCAGACAAACACTGAGATCATTAAGAAACCACAGATACGAAGCCCCTCAGGTCTTTACTTAAACACGCCAAGGCTCAGAAATGAAGCAAAGCTGTCCTCTGCCGCAGTAAATCACTAGGTTTATCATTGCCTTGAGGAAAATAATTTGTTGTTACGGTACTGGAGTCTAATGATGTAATGATGTCCAGAACAAGCTGGTCATTTAAAGCTTACATGTGGAGAGGGTGACATGAAGGATTCAGCTGCAAACAATCTGTACATGGACTGAGTGAAGAAGAAGGGTATAATTATTTAAATATGGGATGAAACTGATGGCATCTTTGTCCACTTTCTTGATATTTCACATCAATACAGGGGTTCCTTCCTATTTTCAAACTCTCCTGATAAGCCCGCCTTTAGGTTACAAACCTGAGGACCTGCTGGTTAGTTGTAACCACTAACTTTGACTTTATTGTACCATACAGTGTATACAGTCATGTGAAAAAGGTTTTACTGTATGTATCAAGATTTTTTTTTTAAATCATCTTGTCCTTACAGATGACTTAGGGTCCTAAAGCTGTTTAGATGAACAACAACACATGACATATTCCACCTTTTCATTATTTATTTAACAAAAACAAAACCATAATGCAGAGGCAGTGTTAAAAAACTGATTCAGTAGCTTGTAGAACCACTTTAGCAGCAATAGTCTAAGGAGCTTGGAAAGAAAAGCGTCTGGACTTCTTTAGGTTTCTTGAAGACGTTTCACCTCTCATCCAAGAAGCTTCTTCAGTTCAGAACTGAACTTAGACTACGATGACCTGGATGACTGAGAACCTTCACAGACATATAGCAGCAATACATTTTATGTGTGACTTTATCAGCCTCTCAGATCGTTGTGGAGGAAATTTGTTCTCCCATCTTCACAGCGTTGATTCATTTCATCGAAGTTTGCAGACATTTGTTTATGCACAGCTTTCTTAAGGTCCCACCACAGCATTTCAATCAGGTTGAGGTCTGGACTTTGACTGGGTCATTGCAGCAACTTGATTCTTTTCTTTTTCAGTCTTTTTTTTTTTTTTTGCTGATTTGCTGCTGTGCTTGGGATCATTGTCCTGTTGCATAACCCAATTTCAGCCGAGCTATAGCTCTCGGATAGACCGTCTCACGTTTGACTCTTGAAAAATTATAGTTATAGTTATACACAGGAGTTCATTGTCACCTCAGTGAGAGCTGCTGTGAGGTGTTTGTGATATTCTGTTTGGGTTTCTCCAAATCTGGTGCTGTGCACTGTGGCCAAACATCTTTCACCTCAGTCTCATCTCTCCACAGGAGATTGTTCCACAAGCCCTGTGGTTTGTTCAGATTTGCCAGTTTTGCTGACCTAAGCCATGTTGTCATGCTCTTTTAGAGAGAAGAGGCTTCCTCCTGAGAACCCTTCCAAACAAGCCATTGTTCCGTCTTTTTCCAATTGTGCTGTCTTGAACTTTAACATTTAAAATGCTAACAGAGACCTGTAAAGTCTGAGATGTAGCTCTTGGTGTGTTTTTTGCAGTTCCTGTGACCACGATCTAACCTTGGGGTGAATTAATGAGGACATCCACTGTCTTGAATGTTTCCCACTCATGAATAATCATTCTCACTGCTGACTGATACCCTTATAACCCTTCCCAGACTAATGGGAAGCAACAATTGCTTCTCTAAGATCACTGTTGTCTTTGTTGGTATTGTGTTAAGAAACACCTGAACGCTTCAGACCTGCAAACTTCCAACACTTCTGCTTTTACAGAGGTGCTCACACTTGCTGCACCTGGCTGCTGCTTACCTTCTAAATTCCTATGGAAGTAGGAAAGGTGTCTCATATAAGCTGAGGCAGCTGTGTCTCAGGTTGTAGAGCAGTGTGTCTACTAATCAAAAGATCAGTGCTTCTCCATTTTACACTAGTTTTTCTTAAATAAATAATGACACAGTGTAATACATCATGACTAGACTAACTAGACTGCATTTTCATTATGTCCTGATATGTTAAACCTTAGAATTAAAAGAGGGCGTACTTTCTTCTTTAGAAGCATCAAGAGTAACTAATTTCTGTCTAATGCTGTTGAAACAGCTATTTGACGGTTCAGCAGTGAGCTGAGAATAAATCGTCTTTATACCCGTTCTAACGCGTTACCCTAGGCCACATGCTACCCTTTGTTTCTGATATGGGAGTATGTTAATGTTAATTTTTATCTTTTATTTCTTGTGACTTCTTCTTTTTTGCGTCTTTACTCTGTGCCTCTATTTTTGGTTTCAGCTCACACATATATTGTGGTAAAAATATGTGTGCAGAGAATGGTCTGCGTCTTGCTCTGCCATTAAAATTTTAACCGCATTTTCAGATTATATAGTCATCTTAAAAGAAGTCAGGTATTTGACGAGAAAATGCCCCGCGTGCCGTGCTGCTTCCGGTGTAACAAGATGGCGCAGGCGCAGGCGCAGGCGAAGATGTGAAAAATATTTGATTTGAGTTGTTGTGCAACCGTTTTATTCTCTCGAAGAATGGTAATGACATGAGGATTCCTTTTAGACACTGACCTATTAGATAGAAAAGAAAAAAACAGAAATGGAAACTCAGATAAGAGGAGAAGTTAAGTCACTTGAAACCACACAGTTGAATGAGCATGAGATAGTTGCACGAAAGCATATTTAATGGTTCAGCTGTGCAAATGGAAACAATATGGTCGAAAGAACCAACAGGCCTTTGCATAAGGAAATAACAAGGTATAGGAAGAACCAAGGCCTCTTTTTAGCCAGGGTCCACTGAGCATGAAGGCTCTTCCCCAGTAACACCCTGCTCATACAGATGCACTCGCTCACACCTGGAAGCTGCCCAGTACAACCACAGTCTGAGTCAGCTCTGCTCCAGCAAATTAATTTAGGTCAGCTCAGCAGTGGCAAAACTGAAGATGCCTTCCTCTAATCCAGGGATGTCAAACTTGAACCAGACCGGTGACCGGTGAAAGTCCCCTTTCTGTCAGCGTGAAGAAGTTTAGCTACACATTTGGTCCCTGACATATCTGAATATAAGAAAAAGAAGGGTACTTCTTAGTTTTTCTAGATAATAAAGAAATGCTGCTGTAGTAAATGAAAGAAATGTGTCAGCATGATTTGAATTGTAAGAAATAAATGTGTAAATTTACAGAAAAAGAGAAAGTATCAGTTAAGTCACAGAAAACATCCCATTGTTTTTAATGTAGACCCACTGTAAAAACAGACAAACAAACAAGCAACAACATCAACATCAACAAAAAACAAAACAGGAATTTTTCTGTCATTTAATGATTTATCTGTTAATTAATTACTTTGGTGTAATATGTATGGTCATAACGGAAGGTCTTTATCAGTAGGAGAAGCTTTAAAATCTATTGAAATGCAATTACAAGTTAAAATTTTATGCAGTGGGCTGGATTGAAGTCTTTGCCAGGCAGATTCTGGTCCTTGGGCCTCATGTTTGACACCCCTGTTCTACCCAAGTCTGTGATCTGACATACACTGTTTTATTGTGTGTTTGGAAGGCATTAAACTGCTGACTCTTCTCATAGCAGTGGATATTCTACGTCACTGCAGGGGTCACCTCTGTATCAGGGATTTCTTGGAGTCAGAGGATGAACACAGCTCACAGGAACTAAAATAGAGCCGAATTTTCTTTTAAAAATTTCTAAAAAGAAGAGAGAAGGAAAGAAAAAGACAAGAAATGTACAAGAGAGCTTGTCCAGTCCAATAGCAAAAGACCTGTCATGCTTTATTAGCTTCTCACTCATTCTTCAGTGAGCTGGCCTCACATTGTAGAGAGCTCAGGCTTAGGTCGTGGGAAAACATTTAAAACTGGCATGCAGAAACACGATGAAAATCATCAGTTCTCTTATCACGCTTCCTCACAGCCAGGTGCAGCTCTAGAGAGCGGCAGTGCAGCTTCCTCCCACCGTTTCACAGGTAGATGGCAGGAGAGAGGACAGGAAGCCTCTGTGACATATATATATGCAGGATGCCACCAACAGGCAGAAATGCTGCGCCCGATCGAGAAATAGTCTGCCACATTCCCATAAAAAGGCAAAGTCATCTAACTCTTTGTAAGGACGTGAATAAACAGATCTTAATCTCAATTCACATTTCACACACTAAAATCCCACATCTTCCCTTTTTAAGACTGAAACTGTGGCCTAATGACTAAATATACATTTTTAAAACGCTGTAATTGTTACAAATTTATAACAAATCACCCTTTATAGAGGAACGTAATTGTAACTAAATGTTAATAATACACCTGTTACTGCTGCACAGGTTATACGTCATTTATTAATCATTTGAGTTTCTGGGATTTGCTGTTGATTTTAAGCAAAGTTGATAGACTGAGGAGCCGCTGAGTAAAAAAAAAAATTGAGGAATTGAAGAGCTAAAAGGAAACAGGAAGTGAAACATTCAGCCGGGGGGATTTATCACAACCTGGCTGTCCAAACACTAATGAGTCACCTCTGGACTTATTAAAAAAGTCATGGCTGAATCTTTTTTTTTTTTTAACTCTTTCAAGAATTATCGTGCCCATAATTGTCCTCTCAGGGATCAGTGTATGCAAAAATCTGGTTTCTCAGTTTTGGCATTTTCTGATAACTCAATAAAACTAATGACCTTTTTTCTTGTTATCAAGTAATAATTGAACTGTTACCGGAGCCTTCACTGAAACAACTACAGTACTGTGCAAAAGTCTTGACTCACCATCATGTCTTCATATTGGCAAATGGAAATATGTGCAGCAGTTTATTAAAACATGCACAAACATGCATACAAATACAATATGTAAGGCAAAAACAGAGTTTGCACAATTCTAAAGAGCTTGAAAGTCAATAATTGGTGTGACCATCTTTATTATGCAACACAGTCTGAACTCTCTTAGGCAAGCTTTCTTGTCATTTCTTTAAGCATTCTTCTGGAATATTTCTCTAGACTTCTTGAAAGACATCCAAAGCTCTTCTTTGGATTTTGGCTGCCTTTAGATGATCCCCACACTGCTTCAATAATTTTGAGGTCCAGCTCTGGGGAAGCCTATCCATAAATTATAGACTTCCATTGTGTGTTTTTCTATACTGGTATACTTTTACTGCATCAAGGGTGTGTTTGGGATCATTCTCATGCTGAAAAAATAAAGCTGTTGCAAATCAAATGCTTTCCAGATGGTATTGCATGGTGGCTCAAAAAGCGACAGTACTTGTCTGTGTTCATAATTCCATCAGTTTTGACAAAATCTCCAACACCACTGGCTAAAATACTGCCCCAAACCATGACAAAGCCTCCACCTTGTTTTACAGATGGTTGCAGACACTCACCACTGTACCTCTCTCCAGACCCTCTTGGTATATAATGAAGACAGACTTGATTCATCTCACTATCACTGATTTTTAGCCCAGTTCTTGTGTAATTTACCATACCTCAGCCTTTTCCCCCAACTTGACTTCCATAAGAACGGCTTCTTGACAGTCACCCTTCCACTGAGACCATTTCTGAGAGGCTTCAGTGAACAGTTGATGGATCCCTTGAAGGGTCAGATGAATCTCTCAGGTCCTGTGTCAGGTCTTTGCTGGATTTTTTCTAAGTTCTTGAGGACATGACTCTCAGATGTTGTTCATCCTCAGTTGTCTGCACATCATGCTGAGATATACTACGTTTTCTGGCTAACACTTCGTTGGCAATCACCTTGTTGGTGCAAATATACTATTTTATATCTGTCAGACTGTGTTATCTTTAGTGTTTTTCATAGATTTTACTAAAGAAATGGAAACATATCGTGTTTTGGGCTCCAGCTCCAATGCATGGAGGGATGGTGTGTTCTTGTGACAGGCTGCTAGTAACAGGGTGCCTAAAGATACAATCTAAAATTGTTTCCTAGCTAAGTTGTGTGTTATATAGACACAGCACTGGGTACATTAGGTGAGTAACATGGGTTAGGTACCTTTTTATGCTTGAATGACTCATGGGTTAGTGTTAAGTGGCTTAACAAACAAACAAAAATCCTCATCTGAAATTATAAGACACAAGAACTGCTCTGAAAATAAGTGAAAAAGCAGCATGTTCAAAGAAAAGCCTTTAAATGCCTTCTGAAAGCCTGGAAAACTCAAGACCTCTTTTAAGAAATTACTGGCTACTTGGAAGTAAAATGTTTTTCTTTTAATATAAGGGCTGGTTTAAGACTTCTTTTTTTAAAAATTTGAAGTCTTCTAGGATACTTCAGAGTCGTTAATAACGTTGATAAATGTCATTCACAACTTGAAATATCTGCTGTTCAGTATCTGAGCAGCAGATGGCGCAGTTGCACTTAAATGAGTGCCACACTGACCGTCTCAAGGTCACTGCAGCAGGCTCTCACCATCGCGCTACCGTCGCTCTGATTTGTCATGGATGCTGCACTCTCTCCACTGCGCAGCTGCATGAACCCACGTCGTGAAATGACGAGGAGTCACAGCACAGACGTGTGGGGGAAACCCGGTACTCACTCATTCATGCCGTGATTCATTATTGCAGTCTTGATATTAATAAACAGTGCAGCCAGTCTTTTAAACATATACTGTGGATATCCAAGTTCACACCTTTTAACTCAGTGCCAGGACTAATAAAATCACACAAATGTCTTTATAGGTAAGCAAGAAGACTTTCAGCCCTGATGGTGAATTACCATTTCTATTCTGAGGTGCCTGCTGCAGTCTCTGCAACCCACACGAATGCTTACTGTGGGCATGGTCTTGTGTAAAATGCATGCACCCCTAATTTGCCATTCATTTATGAAATTCTTGTGGGAAGGGGGGAAAAGTCGTTGCCAGGAAATGTGACCGCAAGTGACGTGTCCAGCAGCGCGCGGAGATCCCTGCATGCTTTTCTGCACGTACTCAACTCTGCGTCATCTTTCCGCATTGCAACCGACTCTTTCATCCTCGCAACCAATAAAAAAAATAATAATAAAAAAAAAATCCCAATAGACATCCCTATTAGAAAAGCGCACTTTATCGCTGACTGTCTACATGCTGACTTTATTAAGGTGATACTGAGGATTTAAAACAAATCCGCATCCTCTTCCTCTTCATTTCAAGGTCTGCCTCCGGACGGTGGTGAACGTGCCTGCCTCTCGCAACCGTCTACCCTCGTGAGTCAGTTCCAGCCAATGGCGTTGCGCCGTTTCTCAGTTTCTTCCTGATTCCGCTCGCTTATCATCCAACCCGAAGCGTCACGAGCGCCTTCTCTGCCTGCCCGCACCAGAGAGAGACAGCTTCGTCCTTGCACACAGTTAGGCCGGAAAGGTAACTCACGTCAATCTTTTTTGCCTTTTTATTCCTACTTTTAAGGAATTATAACGATGTGTATAATTTAAAGGGTCTATTCTAATGACAGTGTATATTAATATAAAGTTTTTTAGTTTTCATGTCATAGTCTAAAGAGTGCTCTTCATCCTTGACATCCTCGAAGACTTGTCCTTGCGTTAGCTTACACTTCGGGCGCTGATTTCTCATTTATATGCCCACTCATTAAACCCCCCATTGATGGCTCTGTGGCTCATAGGCTGGGGCAGTTTGTAGCCCACCGTCTATTTTTAAACCACTGCCGTCAGCTGGCGAGATGTCTCTCCATTTAGAGCTGCAGTGTGTGGGGGAACAGGGCGTCATGTTGCAAGCCCTGCTTCCTGCAGCCTGTGTTTGCTGTTTGTTATTAAAGAAGCACTTTTAGGGGTGTTTTTTCCTTCGTAACCTCGAAGATGCGCCACTTCAAGCACTTCACGCTGGCTGAGGCTGTGGGTGAGCTACCAGTTGCTTGCAGCAGACTGGAGGTGTGTCCACCGGGTAAAGGAAAATTACCGTGTAGTGGGATTACACTCCTTTTTCTCCTTTTCCCCCCCTCGAGTCAATTTGAGTCATTTCTGTAGTCTCTAGAAGATTCGTAGTATTTTATGAGTCACTCACTCAGTAGGTTATAGGCTTATTGGTGCAGCTTTAAAAGGTTTTTTCCAATATTTGAATAACCAGTAATGACTTCTTGTCATTTTGTTGCACAGGTTTCAGACTAGTTTATATGTAGGAGGCTTTCAAAACATATCAAGTTTCAATCCTTAATTATTCATTTATCTC
This sequence comes from Tylochromis polylepis, assembly GCA_015107715.1. NCBI lineage: Eukaryota > Metazoa > Chordata > Actinopteri > Cichliformes > Cichlidae > Tylochromis > Tylochromis polylepis. The sequence continues at coordinate 30,439 of VVHJ01007815.1, read as the reverse complement.
CAGGTGCCATTATACTCTCAGCTTACCTGCTTGCTCCCAAAGTTTGCAATGACTGTGAACCAAAAAACAACAAGATTAACAAATATTAGCCATCCACCTGGCAGCCACTGCTTATTATGTTGCAGAATTTTTGGTAGCTATAAATATGACGATTAGTTTGCTCCAACACGGCTAAAATGTATGAAGTCATCTCAAATATACTTTCTGTATGACTATCTGTCAAGAACCTAAAAGGTATTTAGCCTGCATGGGGATGGATGATCATTGATGGATTATCCAATTGATAGCATTTTGTGTAATTTGAGAAATATTAAACTTTAAAAACAACAACAACAAAAAACTAACATGCTGGTAAAACACAGGAATCTTACCAGAAACAGGCCTATTTAAAATGGCATAAATCTTTAAATTGGGTAGTCAAAAGGTCCCCAGAAAATATTTAAATTTTTTTATTTACCTAAAGAGTTTTTGTACGTGCATGCAATTGTGCTTCATCGCTGTCACCATTGGTAAATTTCCACACAGATCTCTGGGGACAGAGGATTTTCCATTGTTTCTGCACTCTGACACAGCTTTCCAGGCTGAACTCGGGAGTTCATTCAGGAACTCAGTATGTGCAGATGTGCAAGCCAATCACTGGAATTGGGGCATGCTTGATAAAGCCAATGTAAATCAATAGTGCTGCAGGCATCATGGGCAAACAGTCTCGCTTAAAACCTTCTCTGACCTCCACTCCTGAAATTTCATGAGATAATGGAGGGGCTCCATGAGATTAGACCACATCCTGGGCCTGTAATATCATTGCAGTGATGCTTGAACAAAAGAAGTCAAATAGGTTTTCTGCTAAGTCACTCTCTTTTTGTCACGTACAGGGATTTTTTTTTTTCGCAAATATTTTGCAATGCTGTTTTATAGTCTGATGTAATAAGTAAACTAAATGAACCTGTACAGATTTTCCTCTACTGCAGTAGCCACGCCTGTCTGTGCTATTACCTCTGCCCTCATAGCCAGCACCCATCAGTCAGTACAGGTGGTCTGCACGGCCAAATATGCTTAATTAGAAAAAACCTTGAGATGATTTATTGCTGTTTTCTCTGAAATCCATCTTCAGATTATTTACTTGTTATTGTGAGTGTGTCGCTGTGTATCCCAAGTTTTTTGCCACCTCTCGACTCAACTTTTTAATTCGTAAGTAGAAACTCTGAGGGGCCCGTCTGCTTGGACCGTGAAGGAGTCCTAAACTGATGCCTCTTACCTGTCGTTTCTTCTGCAGATCAAGAATCATGTCTATCCTGAAGATCCACGCTCGTGAGATTTTTGACTCCCGTGGCAACCCCACCGTGGAAGTTGATCTTTACACTAAGAAAGGTACTGTATGGATACCCTACATGTAAGAAGAGAAAGGTCTTTTATACCTTACATCTTGTAAAACCTGACCTTCTAGTCAGTGCTGGCACGGCTCGCCACCTAAGAGCATCTAGAGTTAGATGCAAGACTTTGTGAAGCCTTTGGCAAACAGCTGCACTTGTCATGTCTTTATTATAGTGTGAGTATTGACTCATAGTCTGTGCTGGAAAAAGTAAGCAAAACTTTTTCCTAACAACTGTTCCAAGTAAGGAAAGGAGACTGAGTGGGGCTTGTAGTGATGCACCGCCTTATAAATGAACGCGTACAAAATCTGTACTGACAAAGTCTGCTCATCTCAAGAAGAATTGGTAAAAACACAAGAGGAAGATCAAAATCTCTACAACCTGCTAAAATCTTTGTTCAGTTGTCAACTTTAGGAAAAACACTAAATAAGAAATAAAATCTTTACCACATCTGACGATTGCAAAAGCACACCTGCATGTTTCACAACCCTTCTGGCACAATGTTCTGTTGGCACATAAGACAGCAGTTAAACTTTTGGGCAAAAGTGTTATGTTAGTAGTTAAAGAACAATGCATACCCAACACTTGATAGACCACATTTTATGAGTAATCCTTTCAGGAAGTCTGGTGACATAAAAGGGGGGCTCAAAACCCACTTGCAAATGCATGTGTTTAACAGGTCATTTGAAATCATGTATAACTTGCACATGAAATCGTTGTCTGCTAAAGTGTGTATTTGGGCAGTCAGGCCAGCAACTTGGTAACCTACACTGTTGCTGGCTTCAGAGTGGCCCTCGCTGGATCAGATCAGATGATGGATGTGTGAAAATAGCTCCTGTAATGTCACACTACCTCTGCAGCGCTCTGTTACTGTAATGGTTCCTGTTTGGGAGCAGATGTAGCTCATACAGTAGGTGCTTCTGGCAAACCAGTGAGTTGAGTTGAATCTTCATTTTATGCAAAGTAAAGGTGTCAGGGAAATTAAATCTACAGTTCACGTTCCTCTCCTTATTGTATACCAGTTAAGATAATGAAGCTGTTGACCATAAAGCATCCAAACGCTGCACTGTTCCACACATATGCTGGAGGTTGAGATCAATTTTTTTTTTCAATTAACTAAATTGCTTGGCAGTGTTTGAAGTTTTTTTTTGGCAAGCTCTTCTGTTATAAGAGCTCAAATAAAGGAACAGCTCAACCCAATGAAATGTACTGAGAATTTTAACGAAGCAACCTGAATGGTCATTGACACGGAAATGTGTGAAGCTGCCTACACTGCCTTGAATGCACTGGTTTGAATAGATTGTCTGCCCTCTTCTGCTGCCCTTCCGTCTCTTCATTATTTTTGTATGGTTGCTACGTGCTCCAGTTTACTGTAAATAGCACCCGTATTCTTCCCGAGCCCTTTTAAGTCCACCAGACATGTTTTGACATCATTAACTACACAGACCAAAGCTGCACCCAGAGTATGTCGGTCATAGTAATTGAGATGTGTTTTTGCACTATTATGTAACCAGCTTCAGTCATATTAGATAACCCACTATGCTTGTTGCCCATCATGCCATCTGCGTGATGGGCTGTTGGCACAAAAAAAGAATTCCCTTTTACTGTAGGTACTTGAAGATTTGCTGAGTCATAGCTTTTCTCTAAGGCCCTTCTTTGTATTGTTTTCAGCCAGAGCTGTTAATAATGTGACCTGGATATTTGGCAACATTCCCCAAAAGCATCCAGGTGATGTCTTGATGCAGATGATTCGTTAAGCCTGAATTCATTGCCTTGACAGCGGCTGTGTCCTCTTGTGTTAAGCCCTAAATCCCCTCAGACTCGCACTATCATTGCCGCTTCACTGAGCAAGCTGAATAGATTTTTGCTCAGGTCCAATTTCCCTTCACTTGGGTGAATCCGAAATGGCGATCCTCTTATGTATGGGCGTGGCTTGCTATCATCCCACAGATGCACTGCACATGCTCAGTTGGCCATCTGGCTTCGCCTGTTACATCACAGATTTTGCAGCACAGCCGTTACAACTTCCTCCCAACATGGGTTATTTCATTTTGGAGCAGGAGACACCTTTAGCTGATATTCACTGCTGCCCCTTGTGTACCAAGCAGCCCCTCCTCTGCACTTGTTGTCCAAACAAACATGTTCCTCTCTGTGAAGGACGCATGTAGTAAGCATAGACCCAAAGTCAGGAAGTGTTTTATAATGGCAATCTCTTAGATGGTGTAATCAGATTGCAACATATGTCAAACTCCAGTCAATCCTTTGTTGAATTTCTGTGACGTGACATAGCACTTTGAAGTTTCAAATGTGAAACATCATCTGTGTCTCCAAGGTCTCTTCAGGGCTGCAGTTCCCAGCGGTGCCTCCACAGGCATCTATGAGGCTCTGGAGCTCCGTGACAATGATAAAACACGCT
>VVHJ01007815.1:13344-26608 GCA_015107715.1 Tylochromis polylepis | reverse complement strand
CCTTTTTACAGTCTTTTGTGCCATTTCCACTCTACATTCTACTCTCTCCTCATCTTTTACTACTTCATTTCTGATTCCTACATCTCTCTCCCTCCTGTTAGGAGTCAAAAGAGCAGTTAAATATATAAATGATTTCTTGGCCCCTGCATTATGTAACCAGGTAAATAAAGTGTGGAGTAACAGAGTGACTCCTTACATATTGCTGTGCACAGCAGCATGAAAAATGAGTTTGGCTTTGGAAACTAACCTTGTCGGGTACAAACAGATGATCACAGATGTTAGAAGAAAGGGAAAAAAAATTAAAAAAGCAAAATAATCACTGGGTAAATTATATTTTACCACAAATTGCTCACACGCTGTCTCATACAATTGGATGCTCTGTGGTCATCTGTCTTGCCTACTCTGCATGGTCTTCTTCTGTCTGAGTCAGTCATGGTCTGCTTGTTCCTTGCAGGTGTCTCAAAAGCAGTTGACCATATCAATAAAACTATTGCACCTGCACTGGTTAGCAAGGTAGGACCATTTATTGTTTGACTAATATAACTGTGTGCTAGTGTCAAATGATTTGTGTTAAGAAGTTAGAAATGCAGCAGTAAATAAAAACACAAAAGTACGTTATTGGTAACAGTAACTGTCAAATGCATAACTGTATGCACTGAACAGTTTGTTGTGACTGAGTTTTACATGAACCTCATAATAAAACTGTCTATACTAGCAGAACTACAGTAAAATAACTGACATGCTTTGATTACTCTAACATCTTTGTAGTGTGATCTAATGAGCTATTGATTTGGAAATAAACCAGTTAAAGTTCAGCCTCTGTTCCCACCCAGTGCACCTAAACCTGTCATGTTGTGTCTAATCCAGGATGTGAATGTTCTGGAGCAGGAGAAGATCGACAAGCTGATGCTGGACATGGATGGCACTGAAAACAAGTGTAAGTAGCCAGTGTACTTTACAATATTTTGTGAGGACACATGTATAAATAAAAATATTAAAAAATATTCTTAGTAAATACTGGGCAGTGAATAGGACCGTTTTAAACAGTATTTCTGCTCCAGTGATGATTATTTGTTTGTTTCCATAGTGAATGTTTTCACTATGGAATCGCATATACAGTGTTTGGAGATTTTAATCCCACAGTGTCTAAACCTCAAAAATCCAAAAATGCTGTCCACAGACAATGTAGAACATCCCAAGCTGTCTTAACAGTATATATTATATGGTGAGTTATTTGTGTCTACCATCCTGCAGCTAAGTTTGGTGCTAATGCCATCCTGGGCGTCTCCCTGGCTGTGTGCAAGGCTGGTGCAGCAGAGAAGGGCGTTCCCCTCTACCGCCACATTGCTGACCTGGCTGGCAATCCTGAAGTCATTCTTCCAGTTCCTGTGAGCATCATAGCACAATTATCCACGGCTTTTTACACTTTATTGATCAATAGGCCTCATAGACCATTAATATCTAATTCAGAGGGTCATTGTATTCATCCATGATTGCATTAGGCTAAAAGCTGATCCTCTCTGCTTCCTTTCAGGCTTTCAATGTCATCAATGGTGGCTCCCATGCAGGCAACAAGCTGGCCATGCAGGAGTTCATGATCCTGCCCGTTGGTGCCAGCAGCTTCAAGGAGGCCATGCGTATTGGTGCTGAGGTCTACCACAACCTGAAGAATGTCATCAAGGAGAAGTACGGGAAGGATGCCACCAATGTAGGAGATGAGGGTGGCTTTGCCCCCAACATCCTCGAGAACAAAGAAGGTGAGAGAAATAATCAACTATAACAGCTATTTCACACCAAGTAAATTGTTATGTTTGCAAATATTTAGAGTCAAAAGTTATTACCATACGCCTTGAATAGTCCTAAAGGGTGTGTCTTGAAAGCATTGAATTCTTAGAGCTTCCAGGAAAGTATCTTCACCTATGTCACTGCTGAAGCTGACATACTGTTTCTAAATTAAGGTCTCAACTCAGTACTGCTAGCCTGAGCCTCCAGTGTCAGGTCAATGTGCTGATATGGCTACTGTCCTAGTGGTGCAGCGCTTTCACCTGTGACTCATTTTACAAAATGACAACTTTGATATAATTGTCAACAAATGCAACCACACTCTTACTGTATGTTGTTTTTATCAGCTCTGGAGCTGCTGAAGCATGCCATCGCCAAGGCCGGCTATTCCGATAAGATCGTCATCGGCATGGATGTAGCTGCCTCCGAGTTCTACAAGGGTGGCAAGTATGATCTGGACTTCAAGTCTCCTGATGACCCTAACCGCTACATCTCCTCCGACAAGCTGGCTGACCTCTACAGGAGCTTCGTCAAAGATTACCCCGGTGAGTTTTAAATACATACTTTTTTTTTTTAATTCAATGAGTACTGCTCCATGAGATTTGAATGCTCATCAGATTATAGATGCCCTTTTGCAACTCTGTGCATAGTTGGTGCACATGAATGATTTACAGTCTATACAGATATGCTATACATGTCTATACAGAGAGTCATACATGCCATGTATCTGCAAAATTCATTGTACACTGTTGTCAAAAGTGGAGCAGTTAGCAACTTGTTTCTGCTGCCTCCAAGTGGCCAACAAAGAGAATAACCAATTTAAGGTCTTAGGTTTCTGTATTTAAAACAAAAAACAAAACAAAACAAAAAAACACCAGATTAGCCTTTTTATTGACTGATTCATGAATTCCTATCCTAAAAGTGGTGTCCATTGAGGACCCTTTTGACCAGGATGACTGGGAGGCATGGACCAAATTCACAGCCAGTACCAGCATCCAGGTTGTGGGTGACGATCTCACCGTTACCAACCCCAAACGAATCTCCAAGGCTGTGTCTGACAAAGCCTGCAACTGCCTGCTGCTTAAAGTCAACCAGATCGGCTCCGTCACAGAGTCTCTGCAGGCGTGAGTGTCCACAGCACTGCAACACAATCACACTCATTTACATAAAAGTATTAGCTGGCTTATTGGGTCTTCTCTTTTAGCTGCAAGATGGCCCAGAGCAATGGCTGGGGTGTGATGGTCAGCCACCGCTCTGGAGAGACAGAGGACACCTTCATCGCTGACCTTGTGGTTGGTCTCTGCACTGGACAGGTAAAACTACATTTTGTCATTTTAAAGCTGACTTTATACTTACTTAGTCAGGTAGTTGCTTGCATGTTACAGACTTGCTCTTATGTGTCTTTATTCCTTCCCAGATCAAGACAGGTGCACCTTGCCGATCTGAGCGTCTGGCCAAGTACAACCAGCTCCTCAGGTGAGTCCCTTCTAAAAACATGCACATTACCGTTGTTGTTTTACAGTTACACAGAAGTCCACTTTAACCAACCATGATCACGGTCTTTTAGGATTGAAGAGGAGCTTGGCGACAAGGCCCGTTTTGCTGGCCAGAACTTCAGGCACCCCATCTGAGCTGGTCTTCCTCCTTTGGCCTCTGTGTGTTCATTGCTCATATATAATCCTCACACATACAGTATACGCCACGCTAGGTTGCCTAACCTGTTGAAGAGAAGATGGAGAGAAACACCGCTGACATCCAAGGTCCAAGTCTGTGGTCTGTGGCGTAGGGAGAGGACAGCACGTCCTAGTACAGCCACAGTTCAGCTCATCTTCAGTCTCTGCTTTAGTTCCTGAATAGTGTTGGTCCCTGTGTTTTTGTCCGTGTAACTGTGTGAGAGATTTTTGTTCAGCTTTTCATGAGTTGTAGTGAATTTGGTCCTCTGAGTATCTGAGCTACTGTAACATTAGTGAGGCTCTGCTCTAAGCATTGGTAAGACTATTGTATGTGCAATGTGTCACATCTGACGAGGTCTCGTGTTGATGTACAAGTCTGCAGAAACGTGTAATAAATAATATAGTTTGAAAAGTTATTCTGAAGCTTTAATTGTGTTTCATTTAAATGCTTTATTATGAAATTATTAACACACACTAAAGGCACAATCAGGGCTGGACTGGGACAAAAAAATCGTCCCGGGCATTTTGACTAGAGACCGGCCCACCAGGTATTATAGGAAAAGCCAGAAAGCCTTTGAATGAAAACAAATGCTGTTGTGACAGTGATGTACACTGTCTAGTTGGTATATATGTATCAATCTAGTAAACTTAAACCTACAGTTTAATAATTCAATAATTACACATACCTAACTAATAGGGTTGCCAACTCCCAGCAAAAAAAATAGTAAACCACCCCCCACCCACCGCCTCATGATGCGTAATCGACATAATTGACTTTAATTTAATTCATGTGTGAAACAAATGCACAGAGATCAATTATTTTTCGACAGTAATTAAATAGATTCAACCTCTTTCTTCAACAGAATTGCAGACTGCACAGATGGTGCTTTCCCAAAGGAAGTACTAAAGCTTACTAGGGTATATCTTAGACTTAATATTTACTATATATAATAATGGATTTCTATACATTTTACATCAGATGAAAACTTTGGTTGTAAGATTCAGATAATTATTTATTAAAAGCTAGACATTTCAAATGAGAATAAGAAAGAAAAGTATTTCTTTGTGCCCCCCTTTCCCTGTTAATGCCCTACCTGGCCCCCTGGCAAAACTTTGCTAGACCCGCCCCTGCACAGTCACCGGCTGTCAGCTACGTAGAAGAGGATGCTGGTGCTCTTTGTCTCTCAGAAATCGTTCATAACTTCCCTTCAGCTCATTCATGTCACCTAAAAGGTAAACCTGTTTCTCCATCACCTGTTCAGCTCTGATGATTCAGTAAGGACATCTCCTGGTTTCATCTTCATGTTTCCCTCTCACCAGACATCCAAACCGATATCATGACCAACAGCTTTTACGGCTGTGGCTGCAGCAAACATCAGCTGATACTAGAAAGTAATATTAAATAAATTCTAACAACAGCTTATCAAGCTTAAACGTGCTGTTGTTGTTTAGCGCGACATCCGCTGGTTTCCTCTTTCTGGCGCAAAGTGGGCGATAAACAAACACGAGAGACGGGACTTGAGACAGAGAAGCCGATCAGCTGATCATTGATCAGTTTCATGATTGAAGTAGCAACAGGAGAGGGAGGAAGCGAGAAGAAGAGGCAACTGCCCAGTACGCAGTACAAGTTATTGTAACTGACTGTAAAAAGTTAGCACAACGAAAATAAACTACATCTAAACTTGGTTTACATCTGACCCAGATAGACTGCAGTCCATAAGTTCTTACCTGAAGTTCAGTTCCCCTGCAACTCGGATCATGACCAGCTGGCCAATCCACCACCTTTCATTGTTTATATCGTCACAAAAAAACCAAACTAAAAACAAACAAACATCGGGCCATAAAAAAAAATTTAAAAAAAAAAATCTCCATCGGCCCACCGGGCATTTGGGCCGATGGTGTGTATGTCTAGCTGTGGGCACAATGGCAAGAAAAACTCCCTGAAAGAGTTGTGAAATTGCTGCCACTTTTTGCTTACTTCATCTCATAATTATGGTCACTGTAAAAGTTCATTAATAATTCATAACTTTCCTTCAAAGAAAGTCAGAGTATCTACACTAAATGGCCTTGTGCTCCATAACTGCTCCTACCTATGTGGTGTGTGTGACATAATCTGAGAGCCACCAAGAAGCCGAAATATGAGCCCAAAGCTGTGGGGCGCCGTTTGTTGGCCCCTGGGTAAAAGAATCCAGAAGCTCGAAGCGGCCTCTTTCTCTACTGAGCCTTGCCAAGATAAATGAGACTCTATTCACCAGGGGTATGGTGCCGCAGGGGATTGCCAGCTGGGTTCGTGCCACACCAATTTACTTTGTGTGAGCCCTTTCTGAACCTGCTTCCATTGTTTGGGTGTCACCAAGGAGATGTATTACAAATCACTGGTACAAAAACGCTACCTATCACACATTACAGACTGTCAGCTGAACCACTTGGCAAGAATTGCGTAAGTTTAATCATTCTCACACTTAATCTAAAATAAATGTTTTTCACACAAAGTTAATCCTCTAAGAAAGTAAATGTGGGTGACTGTAAAGCGATATTACAGCGTGAATTATCCTCAATGTTTTCCTTTAGACCTGCTCCCTCTAGTGTTCAGATGAAATGGTGCACTGACTGTACTTCATTAAAATAGGAGCTGGTGTGGGTAAAGAGGGAAGGCAAGGAGTGGGGACACCTAACACCCTTCATCATAAATAAATTCTGAAAGTTTGTTTTGTTGGGCTTCCTCAAAACTTCTGGGCGTGTATGGATGTGCTTATATGGTATATACATATTATGACTGCTGAATAGATCCCCAAAGGTAGACTCTTGGTGCTCAATGAAATTCAAACGTGAGCACATGAAAAGTTGAAAAATTAAACAGTGTAAAGCCAATTAAACAAACCAGCTCACTGTTAATTCCAATTTCAAAATAAATCAACTCAATAATTTTCATTCAAAGGACAATAACTCCTAATAAACTGAAGCTTTGTAGCATCAAATTTATTTTAGACCAAAAAAATTCTTTTATATTCCAAAAGCAAAACTCTTATTTGTTCTAAGAAAAAATAAATAAACAGGTGGCTTCAGATGTAGCTGAACTTAACAGTAAAACTAATGAGCTAATGTAATGCACAGGGCGGATGACTGTTAACTCTACCTGACATTAATTAAACTAAATTAAATAAATAATTTAAATTTTCCAAATACATAATGTGCATGTGTGTAGTGGACAGCATTCCAGTGGAGGCAATTATATGGGATTAAACTGTGTGCATTTTGTGATCATCTCACTTGAAGAGCTATATGTCTCTCTTTTATTCTTTAATGTACTCTAGAATTAGTGTTGCATTTGATCACATCACATCTTCTATTCTATTCTATTCTATTCTATTCTATTCTATTCCACAGTCCTTACCATATATTCAAGTATCAAAAGAGGCATTCTACTCAACTCTACTTCTGTTAGTATTTCAAAACCCTTCTATTCTATTCTATTCTATTTTATTCTATTCTATTCTATTACAATCCAATACATAACGATAAAAATCTTGTAGTGCTTTAATTAATTCTATATTAATTCTATAAATGCCTATAGTTAATCTGCTATTATTCTAAAGTGCTTACTGTATGTTATAGTGTCTAACGAGATATTCTATTCTATTTTATTCCGTAGTCCTTACCGTATATTCAAGTATCAAAAGATGCATTCTGCTCCACTTTACTGTACTCTGTTCCTCAGCACCTACTGCTTATTAAAGTGTCAACAGAGGTAAATTATTCTATTCTATTCTATTCTATGCAAAAAAATAATTCTAGTAAAAACTTCTTCTAGTGCAGAAATTCAATAACTATAAATATTTAATCTGTTATTAGTCCACAGCCCTTTCTGTATATTGAAGTGTTGAAAGAGGTTTTCTATTCTATTCTGTCCTATTGTATTGTAATCCGTGGTTTCACTGTAATAGCAAAATATAAATATTTTACTGTGCATTCCAGTATCAAAAACGGTAGTCTATTGTATTGTATTCTATTATACATAATTTATTTATTTATGTTCTGTTAGAATTCCACATTCCACGCACTCTACTTCATATTTCTCAGCCCTTACTGCATATGAAAGTCTTGAAAGAGGTATTCAATTCTTTTCTATTCAGTTCTATTCTATTCAACATAATGTATTACTTAGGCTATTATTTCACAGTCCTTATCATATATTCAAGCCACATTCAAGCTGCATTCTACTCTACTCTACTCTACTCTACTCTAATAATAATAATAAAACAATTCTAGTAAAAACTTCTCTTAGTGCAGATATTCTATAAATTTATATAGTTACTCTGTCATTATTAAAGTGTTGAAGGAGTTATTCTATTCTATTCTATAACTGTAATAAAAACTTCTTCAAGTGAAGCTATTCTATCAATATATGTAGTTACTCTTTTATTTATTTCACAGTTTCCTTTGTAATAACAAAATAGAAATATTTTGCTGTATATTCCAGTTTTCTTTTCTATTCTTAAGCAGTTTTATAGTTTTTTCCATATTGTTGCTATTGAATTTTATAGTTTTCCTAGCAATAATAAAACTTATTCTAATGCAACTGTTCTATAAATGTATATAGATACTTTGTATACTTTGCTATTGTTCCACAATTTCACTGGCAATAACAAAACATAAAAGGTACTGTATTTTCCAGTATCCAGACCTTTCTGTTCTATTCTGAAATCTTATTATTGTTGCTTTCTGTTCTTTGAGATGATTAAAAAAAAAAGCTATAACAGCGACAGACAAACATCATATTCACTAATTCTATTTTATTTTAATTTCTGTATGTACACTAGGTTTATATATACAATACACAAAAAATTGTCATTATTATATAACGTATTTGATTCTTATGCAGTACGATATCAAGCTGTTTATGATTTGAAACAAAAAGTATATGCAAATAAATGGGGTATCAGGATTTTGTACTGATATAGTAACTGTCAAATTGTAGTCTTCCATTTCTGTTTTTATTTACAATATGATTTATAATGTAAAACTTTAACTATTTACTGCAAATTAATTTTTCCACTTTGATTTCTATCCTATTTTTCTGAGCTCAGTGACAGTTTAGCTATAGTCTGGCAATGGTTTAAAGAAGAAAGATGGACCAAGTGTTGCTACAGAATAGACACCCAGAGGACTCCCAGTGTCGCTGGATGTTCCCAGTTTTGGCCAGTGGGTGACGATATTTTACCGGTTGAACTTTGAGAACCCCAACTGTTCTCACCCCAAGATGAAGAAGGATGCTGTCATGCTGAGTGCCTCTCACATACACTAGTCTGAGCATCCCGGCAACGATTACTCCCTCTTTATTCTGAAGTCCATCATTTATGACAGCGTTATAGCAAACGTGGTTCTTTCGGTTATAGCTACATAACAAACGATATACAGGTGGCACTGCAGCTGTTGTACTACTCTCTGTAGTGGCGACACTTGGCTAACTAACGTTGGCTAATTGCCCCTGCTACTGTTGCTGCTATTGTTTGTTGTTGCAGTCTCTCATCAAACAAATCACAGATGTTGTAGATCAAGCTCTTTAAGGTAAGTCCTGTGAGCTGCAATCAGCAGTCTTTTTTGCATTTGACGTTCATCAGCAAACGAGGGAGAAATGATATGTATTAACGGAAGAGTATGTAAACGTTGGACTGTTAACGTACATCATTGCTTGTTAGCTATTTGGCTAATTTGCCTATTAGCATTAGCTAGCTAGTTAGCTGATAGACTTGGTTGCCCCTTGCTGTTGGTGTTGTTGGTTACTATGAACTAACGTTAGCGGCTAACGCCAGTGACTAGCACTGATTGGGAATGCCAGCTAGGAGCGGAGTAATGTCTGGATATAAACAGCTCGTTGGCAGCGGTTATTGTAGAGCTCGTCCAGTACACACAGCATGACTTTAATTTATTAAACGCTTTGTGGTATGAGAGTGCAGGTAACATCGCAGTACCCCATAGCATGCGTTTCCCTGTTTTGAATTACCCAGTGTGCTATGTCTTTTCCAGGGAATAGTCTTAGCCATTCAGCTATTGTCACTAGCCCTTGGAAACGGTAGCTAGCGAAGCTAACTAGCTGTCTTTTGTGTGTTTTGACTTGTGCTCAATTATTGTTATCTAGATCGGAATTTGTGGTTATTTAGGAGTGTGGTCTGGGCTGGTTTTAAACACCGGATGAGAGCACATTCGTGCTGCTGTGAGAAAATGAAAGATGTAATCTACACTGAAGAGATTTGTCAACAAATACAACAGACAGAAGTGGGTTTAAGACTTCATTTTCTCCTGAGAAAGTTGAAAACATTTAAGAGACTATATCAGGTGAAGGTCTCTTGGTGTTTGGAGAGGTCATACTTTTTTTTTTATCAGGGGGCTTTTTTTTGCACAGGGTTAAACCAAGTTAAGATGAATTGCAAGTTTGAAAATAGTAAACAAATGAGTGGTGTTTGGCCACAAATATGTTGCACAATTCCTCCTTGAAAGGGAAGAGTTTCCAACTATTATGCACATTTTACTACCTCTAACTTTAAAAGTGAAGAGCCAGCAGGAAAGTGTGTTTTTATTTTTATTGAGTGCTTGTGACTCATACTTGACTCTTTTACCTCACTGACTACACAGCCCTGTACAATTGAGGGCTTCACAATACACGAAGAAAGCACACTATAGTAAATGATCAAAGGAGTGAGAAAATTTAGTTTGCTCTGTAAATGCCACACTATTCTGTCCACTGAAAGAGTATAAATGAATTTAAGGACAAAACCTGCGTTTCCTCACTTGTCAAAGTGGCACATTGTTAAGCTGGGCATAGGGAATTCATCAATAAATGATCTGATGTCCTGATAGCGATGCACTGTAAAACACGCCCAACACCACCACGTTAAGTTTAATGGTTGTAAAACGCTTGGTCTGGATAGGTTTTGTTACTTTGCTGCCACCACATCAGTCCTTACAGCTTGTTCAAGTCTCCTGATAGTGACGTGACACTGAAGATAGAGGTCAGACAAACTTTGTGTGTTTGTTATAAACAGAGAATTTGGCAATAAAGCAATCTTAGATACAACCATGTGGCCAGAAATGTTTTGTGTCTATACTGCAGCATTACTTAAAGACTGAAGATTATTGTTGGTTATGTCTTTAGAAAAAAGGGAACCCCCCCCAAAAAAACAGGGATTTTGCTAATCCTTACATCTTGCATATTCCCATCTGATGTTTTCTTGGCTTTTCCTGCTGTCAGTAGCTTAGTGGTTTGTGATTTTCTTTAACTACCACTTAGGCTGTAAACCTGCTAGGCTAGGGTACAGAGGTCTGCCATTAGAGGCTATATGTTGATTACTACTTCAGCGCTGCTTCAACTGCAAGGCACCTTAATGTTTGGTTTATGGTTTTTCTAAAACAATATGTTTTAGGTCTGGCCAAGAGGGCAATTCAGAGTAGCAGAAGGCAGAACATTTGTGCTGTTCCTTTTTTGATTCTTTCTGTCATGTTACTCGCAGAGCTGCTAAGTGGTCAGGGTGTTTTATAGTGTTTCAATTTGAGTAGGATCTCAGGAGCAGCAGTGGGTAAAATTACTTGGAGTCACCTATCCAATGACACACCCCGTCCATCGAATGTTAATCTAGCTGTGTGGCTGTAGTAGCAGCAGCAGCAGTAGTGCCAGCAGAGTAATGATAAGAGAAGTGTAATAACCCTGCTATTTTCCTTTAATGACTAATACGCGTTTGAGTAATGGCAGCTTCCTGCGAATAATGTGTGGCAAAGGCCAGGCAACACTGAGGAAAATCCCGTTTCACTGTGCTCTGACGCCTCTTTTGTTGGATGATTTGTCAATACACATGCTCTGCAATTCAGTGTTTGCATGCCGTGCTCAAATCTTCATGAATCCCCATAACAGAGGATTCTCCAAGTCTTGTCTCACAGCTACTTTATTGTCAGTGCTGGAGCTTTATTTCTGCTGCGCTTGTTTGAAGCTGTCATCCATGTGGCTATCGTGTATTTCACATTCGGAAAGGTTGGGGTTGTGTTTCAAAGAAGGGTGATTAGGCTGATTTATTGTTTTGTTCGAGGCTGTTCTGCTCAAGGGTTTCATATACAGTATTTGATTATGCTGGCGAGAGAGGTTGGTAAGCAGCGAAATGTCTTCTTTTAAAGAGCCGGCACAGGAAATGATGTGTAATCAAGCATCTACATGACATTTGTAATCAAGCGAGTACGCTGCCTTGTATTTATATTCTAATGACTGTGCACACTTGAAGCAGCATTAAGAGGATGCAGTGGACAAAGAAGGCAAGTGGATAAACTGATTTAGCTTTTTACTTTTACAGTGCTTGATATCAGTTTCTTTGCAAGATATCTGGTTGTTACATAGAAAATTAATGCTCTGAACAAAGGAGCAATGTTCGCTCAAAGACCGCTTGATGGGCCATTCAAGTGCTGTATATTCATTAAAAATAACAATCTGTCAGCACTTACTGACAGCACGCGCAACAAGCCAAGCTCTCTTTATTGTTCTCCGAAGATGTTTTTCAGTTCCCGTGCCAAGAGCTGGGTAATTGGCTGTAGCAAAGCCTTGCATGTGTTGTTTTAAGATATTGGACTGACACGCACAGGGCACACTGGCAGAAATGAGGCAAGCACACTCCCCTTTCCTCCTCCTCCTCTTGTTCTTCTTCCTCCTCCTGGCTTCTACCAGCAAGTCGGAGGAGGCAAGATGCAGGATGTTGTTTTGTGTTCTCTGACAGCTTCCCTTCACCTCTCATAAGAGGAGATCCAAGCATGCCGCATCATATCTCATCTTTGTTTGATTCAGGCCTCTGCAGCTCCACAATTGTGCCAAGGAGATGGTATCGGCAAGCGCTGCTCGTGTTAACAATCGTGAGCTGTCTTGCTACATACTGCTTTTGGTATTTGATGTGATCAAATCTGCTTTCTGCACAAGCTCAGCCGTAGCGAAGTTGGTCTGACTTCATCTTTACAAACGCTGTCTGTTTATTATTGGGCTGGGTTTGTGTTGACTCACATCTTAATTAATGAGATATATTTTGTTTTGTGCTATTGCTAAGCATCTCAGCATCCAAGATATTAAAGAAACTTTTCTACATATTTCATCATGCAACTGTCAGTGCTCTTTGTGCTTTATGTGCACAAGTGGTTGGACAGTGGAATTTGTAGAAAGAGACTGGAAAAGGAGGCTTTGGCTAACATTTGCAAGCCTTGTGAAGCAACAGCAAATATCTGGGAGTATTTGGGAGTCTTACACATTTGCTGGTTTCCTGTGTGTGCGCCTTACTAATTACCATTTAAAACACAACATGTAGGCACAGGCCTAGTTTTTCACTATATTGGCATAGCCTATTAATAGCACTTCATGCAAAAAAAAGAAGTGTGAATTAAAAATGAAAGTAAAAAAAAAATAATAGTCAGCCATTTGCCATCACAGTAAAGGAGGAAAATGAAATGGTGTAGGATCAGCTGGCTGGCCCCTGAGGAGAAGGAGAAGAGGGGGGGATGATGATGATGATGAGGAGGAGGAGGAGGAGGAGTACTTTGCTGCTGTGTGTGTCAGTGCTGATTAGGTAAGAGATTGCCTCATGTAATGACACGGCATGGCGCTAGTGGTGCAGAAACACAAACAATGCATACCAGTGTTTTTTACTGCGCACACCCCCTGCAGCTGCCTGCCTGAAGATGTTTATATAGACATATACACTCTAACCAGAATATTTCAACATCTTAGATAGACCCCCCCCCCCCCCCCCCCCCCCCCTCCCCCCCCCCCCCCACCCCCCCCCCCCCCC
>VVHJ01007804.1:3183-13991 GCA_015107715.1 Tylochromis polylepis | reverse complement strand
TAATTCCTCTCTGTGCAAAATGGGTTTAAAAACATAAATAGCTGTGGGATACTGTTTGTCCGTGATTTGGACAGCCCAGCGCGTGCTCCCGACGCAGGGGAAACAAATTCTGTGGGGATACCTACCTTGGCACCACCGTTGTGCAGGTGAAGCCAAAGGCAAGATATGCTTCATCATATTTTCTAGTCTTTGGCTTGGAAGGAAGTTGGTTTGGAAGCATATCTGGCGATGCTTCATCTTCTGCTTTGCGTTTGTGTGGGAGCCCCGTCAAAAACCTGTCCATTATGCTAGCAGTGTCCAAGCATTCTTTTTTTTATTCATACGCTCCCCCCCCCCCCTGCAATGGCTCTGCCCCCACCCCCCAGGGGGCACACCCCCCACTTTGGGAACTACTGTGTTATGTTATGTTATGTTATGTTATGTTTCTATAAGGTTTACACACCTGGTTTATCATATTCTTTCAGGCACATCTCCCAATCTGTGAAGTACATTTAGGTATCTCCATATTGGTGTTTAAGTCTGGTCTTTGGCTCATGAACAAACAGAAACTTAGCTGTTTGTGTTACTATCATGCTGAAATTCCTGCATTCTGGAACAAATTCTGTATCACTCTGCCCATCCGTGCTGCTGAGAAGCACCCCATAACATGATGTTACCACCTTCATGCTTTACTATAGGAACCTTACAGGTAGTTGATCAGCAGTCTGGTGTTTACCAGATAAACTGTTTGAGCAGATTGGTAACCTGTCCAGAGTGCACCGTGCCTCTCACCATTTGACAGCCCTGTAACGCTGAATTATGGATGGATGGAAAATTAGGACTTTAACACATAAAAAAATTAAAGTTAATGTCTATTTTCAGTAATAATTACAAATCTATGATATGCTTGGTTTTTTGTGTGTTTCATGTGCTGTATACATGCAAATAAGGTGAACTATATTTTCACACCACATCAGAAAGGAATCAAGATGGGCTATTTATTTCCTTGAAACCATTTTAGCAATTTTCTGGATCATAAAGAAGCAGATTGTTCCCTCCATTTATAGTCGTTCGGTCAATATTTCTGTCAGAAGACTGCTTTCAAAATGAGATTGTCATGAGAAAGGCCCGTTGACTAAAAAAATTGTAGTGAAAAGTATATCCATTAGAGAAATATGTGTGTGTAATTGTGTGTTTTAAAGTTTTGATCTTGCACACGACAATGAAAACGTGTGTGTGTGTGTCCGTTTGTGTTATTTGTCTTTTCACTCATTGACTCAACCGTCATAGCAGCAGAGAACCTGTGGACATCTGCCTGAAGCCTGGGGTGATGTCCAGGCCTTCATTTTTCTCAGACAATGAGTAGAATCATTCCCCCTTGCGCAGACCTCTCCATCATTATTGACACAGAATTATTGATCAAGACCTCAGCCGGTAAATTACAACCTATTAGTCAAACCCTTTTGCCCAGATCTGAAAAAAAAAAAACAAAGAGCAGAGAGTTGATAGAGTGAGATTATGGAGAAGTTTGATGGTCTGCAAGCAAGTTTATACTGCTGACTGGTGTTATATATTCTGGATATTCCTGTTTAGGAGATTTATTTGTTGAATGCAGATTAACCAGCAGACAAATACAAACTGGCCCAGCCCATTCCTCAAGGTGCTGCTGCTGCTGAATCAAAATTAGTTCAAGGAAGCCAAGGTTCCAGGTGAAATCTACAACACTAAAGTTAGAGAGCACACCAGCCTCACTTAATTTTTTTTTCTTCTTCTTCTTCTTCTTTTTTTTTTTTTTTTTTTTTTGCTTTTGCCTCAGGCCAATTCTACTAAAGAGAAGTAATTTGGCTTATCTTATCCCAGAGACCTAGCAGCTGCTTTTTATTCTTTTTTGTGAGGTCTTTTTTCTCATTTAGTCCAACAAAGATTGTCCTCATAGATTGACCTTCTCTGTGCCTGCAGGCCGTTGCCCTCATGCCAGTAACTAGATAACACACTCTATCAGAGATTTGAGAAAATCATTGGGAAAGCAGTGGGGCTGATAGTGGCATCAATCCTAACCTGACACCAGGCTGGGTCAACCATTTATCTCTCCACACCGCCTCTGGTCACAACAGCGGCCATCTTGCTCTGCTACATCCTTCTTTAATAACCTTGGCCATGTCTCTTTACAGACTGAGAGGATAAGGCGTAGCGGCACTCCTAGTGCCTCGTCTGATCGCTGCCACTTTGTTTGCATTTAAAACCGGTGAAAATCGCATTCAAACACATTCACTGTGTACATTTCAGATCGACAAGATTCTCTAGTACAAGAGCTCCAACAAGCAGACAGGCAAACACACACACACACACAAGCAAGACGCATCTAACAAGAGGGCCAAAGCTCACGAACTCGTTAGCATAGCAGTTAATGGTGACTCCGCTGTCATTAATTCCCCACAGTGTTTGACTTAAATGCTTCTATATTGGTGAAGTGAGCGCTTCCCAGAGGCCTCCTAGCGCTAAGATCATTGTTTTTCACTTATTAACAATGAACTTATGATCAGAGCGCCACAAGGCTCCTAAAAATGCCCCATAGGATCATTACAGTCCCTGTGTGTGTACCTATGTGTGTGTGTTTGATGCCAATGAGGCCGGCAGAGCAGCAGTGTGTCCGAGGCTCATCTTGGTGCTCTGTGGCGCAGCCAGGATGAGTGGGGAGGTTAAATGGGGCGTCATCAATCTCAATGAAGTGCAATTATTTTCTCACTTATTAATCATTGCCGGCTAATAGCTAGTGGCAAAGCGGAGCCAACCATTTGTCAAACTTAGCAGATTTCTGTAATTTTGTTTCCCCGTTTCCCTCTAATGTTTGTGTAGACTTTGGCAGATATCTATGGAGGGCTGCAATAAGTCTGTGCCTCCAAGTATCTATCTCCTACCTGCACTGCAGAACTAACCGAACTTCTCGCTGTTTCTCCATGTGAGTGATTCTCTCTATTTCAGAGCTGAGTGACTATTTCATGGTCTGTGGCAGAGCAGAATGAAAAGCTTTATTTGCAGGGCGCAGCGTGGACACCCTATTGATGGTTAACTACACTCTCATCCTTACAAACTTCACTCATTACGCCACACTGTATTTTGTTTGTTTCTTGTTCCACTATAATATATGAAAGTCTTCACACTTAATTAGATGCTGCATGCATTCTGAAACACTTTCCATGCTGAGAAATAGCACAGCCCTTTGGCAATCACAAATGTAACTTGACATTTATAAGAAAGGTCATTATGTGCATTTTTATCTGGCAAGATCCAGCTGGAACAACTCCTAATTTAAAAGTGACTTAATGCTAGCTTGAAAAGCATTGTTTTACTGCACTCTGGTTGGACCTCTGACTATATCTAGTGATGTCACAGCATACTGACACACCCCTAAAGTGCTTTTGCATCCCTGCACAGACTCAAGAAGCTGCATTAATCATGCATTGTGTTTTGTTATAACCAGGACCTGCCCAACAAGTACTCCAACTCAAGTTTTTGAAACAACACTGAGTGTTGTTTCAATCAATAAGATTTTGTGCCCACACCACTGGTAAGGTGTGGGCACAAAATCTTATTGATTACGTTTAGGACAAGATTGTGGTTTTATTAAATATATTTATAACCTTTTACATCCTTACATTGTGAAACATGTTAAACAGCCCTGAATACCTCATTTCCATCAACGGGAGCTGGTGCTTATGCTGATACTGGTGTTGGCCAGCTCTGTCTTGGTGTCTTTTAAGAATCAGCCAAAAATATTGAGAAGATGGATAGAAAACAGTAGTATGTATGTATGTAGTAGGTGTTTCCTGGTTGGTTTCTTTATTATTATATTCTTGCTTCAGTCTTTAGGATTTATAGTCTTTAGTTTTTGCCATTTTTTAAATCCATTTTCTGCTACTTTTGCTTGTAGTTTTTGTCTGTCAAGCTGCTGTGTTTGTGTTAATATCCTATCTCTGTTTTCTTCCTGTTTTACTTGCTTTACTTCTTGAATCTGCATCCACGAATAACTGAATCATTGCAATGTTTTCTCCCATAGCTACTGAATAGACACCAACACTGGCAAAAAGAGGTATAAGTTTCCTAGGTTCCAGCTTTCACCCTTAATAATCACTGCACATTGTACATGTTATTATTTATATAGTAGGCGCTTCCCCTTTTCTGGGGGAAGATGGTGTTGGACTGCCCTCACCAAACAGCAGAGAGATGATGTTTGAGCCTAAATGTCATCATAGTGTAACATGTAGGAGTTTAAGAGACACATATTTCACTCCAGAGCTCATAGAGGGCAAAATAAAGCCAAAAGCAAGAACATCTTCACAAGATGGCGTTATTCTGTTTGCTGATATACCCAAATGCTGTAAAGTGATAAGATGTTGGTGTGTCTTTAAGTAGCCATAAAATCCTTTTTAAAAGCCCTTAAAGGGAAACTTTCTCTTCAGCTTGAGTCAAGTCAAGTAAATTATATAAAATATAGGCTATAAGTCAACTACTCCACTTCTCAGTAGTTAAAGGCCCTTAAAATCTGATCAAGCAACTTCACTTTGCCTTAGATGAATACACACTTTTTGTAGGATTATTTCTGGTGAGAGCTTCGTGTATTTATATTTTTGGTCTGTCACTTCTCACAGATCTGAGGTGGGCATGGTCGTGTTGGAAACACGTGATGTCACATATTTTCTTAAGCCAATCAGAATTTAACAGTATAGCAAAAAATGAAATCGGTATGTGATGACAGCTGCAGGGGTTGTTGTATTGTGTTGCCAGGGAAACACTACTGTCTGTCACAGCTGAGTGAACAACACAACTGTTCCTTTGAAGGACATATTGCAACTCTTAAAATATTAACATTTGTGTTGTGTTTATTGATTCAGCAAATTACATTTTAAACAAATAACAAGACTTCAAACCAAGTTGTATCAGATAAATTAAGCTAATTCAGAGGTATCTAGAAAGTCCATCTGATAAAAGGCATAATGTCAATTTACTCCAAGTAAATTCTAATTTTGGATAACTAAATAACTTGAGTACTTTGACTCTGATATCTCTACATTTCAGATTGCATACACTGTAATTTTCCCTAGATCTTGTATTTTATATTGCATGTAAGACGTTTGATTTCAGTGAAACTTCCTGGTTAAATAAAGGTAATAAAGGTGAGACAGGGTATAAAATCAGCTGTCTAAAATGTTGTTTAATGGTAAGTTATTCATCATTATTTATACACTCTATATAATACATGATTGAAGACTACAGGCAATATGGAGAAAGCAATTACCTTCACCAGTGTGAGCTAAAAAAATGTTTTCCTAATAATGAATTTGTAATAATTAGTTTTAATTCTTTAATGTGATAGGGGACATTTAGCATAGTGGCTACATTAGCTCTATGTTGAAGATAAGTCCTACAGAAATTACTGTATTGTATGACTGCTGGGTATCCAGTCCCTTTCCAGAATGGACTTGCTCATTTCAGCTTAAATTCATTGTTTAGAAAAAAGTTTGTTTCGTTGTAGATTAGTGTTCATGTGTGAATGTGTAAGAAGTGTAAGACGTTTAGAAAAGGCATCATTATAGCATAACACCTTGTGACACCTTGTGATGGCAGCTGACTCACAGTCACACAGACACTCTATAAACAAAAGCATTCATACAACTTTCGCCCTTGGTGTGTTGATCACATTGAGACACCCCCTGTATATATTGTTTGTTTGTTTGTTTGTTTCAATTATTTTTGTAAGAGGATCGTATCAGCTGATTAAGTTTTTGTTTTTTTTTTTAATAAAAGCTTGGATTCTTTGTCAAAGAATCAGGACAAAAGCGACTGCTAGTAGCACAAAGGTTTCAGAGGCTCAGCAGCTCTGCACCTCTGTCTGCCAGATGTGTCAAGGAGTGATAGCTGGAAGAGGAACGGTACCTGTTAGTATACGTAGTTGTTCTTTTGCAGTGTTTTATTGTCGATTTTAGTGTCTATTCTTTTATTAATGAGATAAAGGCTGAAATCTATCTCCAGGTGTTCGTTTTATGTTTTATTAGACTATATGTACTTAAAGTTATCTGTGAAATATGTAGGTTTATGTGAATTTACTGGTAGGAGACAGAAGAGGTATACAAACAAGAACTAATTCAATAAAAAGTATATTCTCACTGCATTCAATTGTGTGTAATTTGCCTCAGTGATGTGACTTCGACATTCATTCCATTTGATTCCAGTGTGACTGAGAGACACGGTGATGGATAAATGGCTGGTGTGATCTGTAATTCGCCCCCAGCTAAACGATGAAGAGCAGACAGATGTGTTTAAAGAAATCACACAGCCCTGTGGATGTGTTTGGTTTGGCAGCATTGTCACTAAAACCCTGCTGAGTGAAACCTCAACCATGGTCAATGTGAGACATCTAGTGGCAGAAAAGGAAAGGACCGCTTTTTTCTTTTTTCTTTTTTTTAATTTAAACAGACTCTTCCCTGAAGACTAACATTGTAATGTAACCTGTTTGCCCTGAGCAGCAGAGAGCTCAGTGCCTTTTCTGAAGGTATTTAATTTGTCACAGCAGCTCTAAAAGTTATAACAGCTGAATTTGTATTGTTTTAAATACAGAAATGTTGGCGTTATTTGACAGTTAACGTGTGTAATTGTAAAACTACAATAATGCCTTTGGTGTCGATCACCCAACACACACAGCAGATGTAAAAATCAATAATGAACATTGTTCATTACACACTTTATTTGCATTTTATTTGGAATACCTTCTGAAGTCTGATACAACCTAACACTAGGGCAAAATATTAGCCCACCATAAACAACAATGATGAATAAATATATGACCAAAATAAATGGTGTTACCTCCAGAGACAATTTACAGCTTTTACCACTGTTGTATTATTGTCTGGATCCCTAAAACAAACTGTTATGTTTGCATGGTTTCTTTTAATCATGTATAACTGACGTATTTATTTCATATGTACAGTTTTTTTAAAGGATGTATTGACTTAATCCTACTGACATATGGGGATAATTTCTATAATTTATTAACACAATTATATTATTATTATTATATTTTTAAAAATGTGTGTGCATGTGTGTGCATTTTTGTTATTGTTGTTGTAGTTTTTTCCTTTTGGTGATATTTGGCATTTTAGCCAAAGATGTTTTCAGAACTCTTGAACATTCATATTTAGGGCTGCTCGATTATGGCAAAAATAAATAAATAAATACATTTAAGAAAAATAACATATGCTGTTCCTTGCTGGACTTTTTTTCCTGTCATCTTAGCTTTACGCTGCGCTAAAGCTACAACAGCCTGTCGGCAAAACAAGAGCACAATGGCAAAAAGACCCTGATTCATTGTGGTTCTTTCCCCTTATCTTCTTTTACTTTTCGTAACAGCGCTGAATATTTTCAGTTGGAGCCTTTTTCATGAGTGCCTTCACTCCTCTAATGATATCATTGTCATGGTGCTACATTAGCCCCTTCTCCAGTGATAAAATGTTAAGATAAAAATCATTAAAGCTCAGTGATTGAGGACTGGTCTTACCTTGAAATAGCCCTGCAGGAAATTCATGTCTTCAGATAATGTGTAGACAAATTTCCCCCGAAATAAGAACACTCCTTCCTTTTTTTAAAGCGATGGCTATGTTTTGTGTATTTATTAACCCCTTGTCACATACGTATAAATACTGTATGTTCATATTTGTACCTCATGTACTAACAAACAAGTTTTGTTTGGGGTCATCACTGATTTCAGCGTCAGCGGTTACCACAGTTATCATCTGCCTCCATTTCACCCTATCACTAGCATCCTTTTTTGTC
The DNA here is from genome assembly GCA_015107715.1 of Tylochromis polylepis. Taxonomy (NCBI): domain Eukaryota; kingdom Metazoa; phylum Chordata; class Actinopteri; order Cichliformes; family Cichlidae; genus Tylochromis; species Tylochromis polylepis. Next base: position 6,185 of record VVHJ01007804.1, on the reverse strand, counting down.
ACACCAACCCTCCGTCCCAGGTATTTAAAATCATCCTCCTTCACCTTACCTTACATCTTCACTATTACACCTGTCTCCCTCTCATTCACACAGATGTATTCTGTCTTGCTTCTCCTGATTTTCATTCCTCTTCTCTTCCAAACATACCTCCACCTCTCCAGACCCTCTTCCACCTACTCCTCATTCTCACTCCAGATTATAATATTCTCTGCAAAAATCGTAGTCCACAGAGACTCCTGTCTGACTTCATCTGTCAGCATAAAATACAATAAGTCTTTGTTGACTTATTTACTACAGGCAAAAGAATGCACTTTCTCTTTCTAGAGAGGTCATAAATATCTACTATATGTTTGTTAATAAAGAATAAAAATATTTTATGACGCAAGTATAAAATGCAGGCTATTCATAGTTTACCCTCATGTACTGTAATATCAAGTCCTTACCACAAGAGGGCCTCCTTGAAACATAAATGGATTACACTTCCACGTCTGAACAGCAGATCACTGACCCAGATAGCTTCATTGTAAACTAATTCAGTCTCTACTAATAATAGTCACTTCTAGCGTTTGTCCAGAGGAATTACAAAGTCTCATGGTCACGTGCTCAGACTTTTACCTGTTTCACAACCACCTTTTCACCGCGGGGCCTAATCCACCCGGGTCAGAAGATTAATGGGCAAAAACGATGCAATCAGTTTGCAGGATTATGAAATACGTCCAACTCACAGCTCCGACAAAACAATGCAGTCATTATGGAGATTGATGTCCTAAAGGGGTGTTTTTGTTCTGGATTGCGATCTCTAATTCCCCACAGCTCCTCTCGCATTTTCATCATTTTCGGGAAAGGCTGATAAATAAATCACCTATTCATTTTTACCTTCACTCCAGATGATAGCTATTGACTCACTGAGATGTTTGGGGCTTTTTGTGTGTGTGTTTTTCAAAGGCACGCCTCCCTTTCTGAAGTACACAACTCCACATATGGTCATCATGTCCCCGCCCCAGTACACCAGGCTCCCAGTACCGTCTCTCCGCCCAGTACGCGAGTCTGGTCTCGAAGATAACAGTGGAAACTGGGCAGGGTTTGTCTACACATGAAGGCACCCTGACTGCGTACGCGGTGTCCTTTCTCTTTTCAGCGCTGAGAAGCCGTTGCGCTGATCGGAGGATTTAAAGTGATCTTAAGTTGGACTCGGTGTGACATTTGTGGATCCCGTGGGCGTTACTGCACTAACAGTAGCTGTTTTGCTCAACTTTGAGAAGTATGTGAATTTGTTGCGACGGCTGAGACGGAATGCGCGGATTTGGTGGCTTTTCCTCCTGCGTTTTCTCTTCGGATATCGTCGTGACTTCTGTCCGTCTGCAGCCCCCATCCGCGTGTTTTGTAAGCGTGCAATCAACGGCAGTCATGCAGCATGATGTGGAGCTGCACCTCTGCTCCTAACAGACTGTTTACCTGTGTGGAAGGAGCAGAGTTGCACGTCGTGCCTTTGCAGGGGCTCCATGGGTAACCGCCGTGCGTAACGCTGGCTCTCCATGGAGGACTGGTGGAGAAACCACTCATCGAAATCCCCACTTTAAAAGACACTTGAAGAAAGATGAATCAAGACCAGGACGGGATATCTTTAGCGGTACCTTCCTTTGGTGCTTGTCCCGGCAGAGAGACCCTCAGCGGGGAAAATACAAGCGTCAACAGTAGTGGTGGTGGTGTTGGTGGTACCTGTGGAATCCCCGCAGCCGGGACTTTTTGGCATGATTCGGGGGTTGGAGGTGGGGGACTTAGCCCGATCTCCGCGAGCTGCCCCTTGGACACCGGAGGCTTGCTGTCCACCGGAAAGTCTTGCAAAAGCAGGCCGGTGACAGTGGCCTATGTGGTGAACGGAGAGGCCAGCCAACAGAATAACCATGAGAGCATGGCCCTGCAGTGTCTGAAGGACGCTTGCGATTCTGTGGGCAGCAAGCTGGAGACAGTGAACTTTGGTAAACTGGATTTTGGGGAGACCGCCGTGCTAGACAGGTTCTACAACGCAGGTGAGTCGAGTGAAGACAGCCTTATAAATCTTTCCACATCCACCCACAACAAGCTTCCCAAACCGCCTCCAGACAAACATTTTATAAAAGTGATTATTCATCCTAAATGAGGTCATTTTTAGCCTTAACAGCAGCCTGTTAGGATTTTAGATCAATCCTCTAAATTGATTTTTAGGCTTAATCTTTGCTCTCCATTATAGTGATTAAGCCGCAGTGGACCTCAGTAAAGGTCAGTGACCCATAAATACGATTCACTTCATGAAAGAGTAGCACAAGAACCTCTCCCCTAAATTCCTTTCAGGGGCTCGAAAGTCACGTTTACTGCATCATCTCTGTTGTTGGAAACTATGCCTGTAGGACAGGTTGCTCTGGGCTCCCTAAATACATCTCCCTGCTCTGCATGTCATGGCTGCTCCCTTTAGATCACAGTGATATGTACACTCCACTGAACAAAGCTGGAACTCATTGCGCAACAGTTGTTAAGAAGTTGTATCATTTGCTCCACTAATTTGGGGATTATTGCTAGAGTTCCCCCTCCTATGTCTAGTTTCCCCTCTTCCATTGTGGGGTTCGGCATTGTGCTTCAGTGTCACAGTTTGAGCCATGAGGCTGGTCTTTCCACTGGAATCTGCTAACAGCAAAGCAACTTGAATCCCTTGATAGAAAGCACTTTCCACCTCTAATTCATGTTGTATATGTAGTAGTTGGCTCCAAATACTACTGGAAATGTTTAGTTGTAATATAAGCCATGAAAAACTCTTCAACTGTAATGCACATGACTGGTCAAAGTGTTTGAGAGCCAGAGACTGCAGCCAGTGTTTGCATTTCATTAAGATTGTATCAGTACGTGTTCAGCAGATATTGTAAATATAAAACGGTGTGACACGTCAAAGCCTTTCAAAGAGCGGCCCCTCTGCAAATGATGCTAACTTTGGGTTGTTGGTTTTTTTTGTTTTTTTTTTTGGGGGGGGG
>VVHJ01007801.1:7146-17387 GCA_015107715.1 Tylochromis polylepis | reverse complement strand
TTTACCACATAAGGCGGCACGAGCGGCCCCCACAGCGGGCGGGACCAAAGGGAAAGTTCCGGGGGGTTGTGATTACTCATGATTGGTTGCTCTGCGCTGTGACTGACAGGTCCCTCTCCCCGACTCTCCTCTAAGCTCGGTTGCTGACACTCTCCAAAACTCCGCACGGCATCTACGGATAACGGAGACACCATTACAGCTTGTCCCAGGCCCCTCTGTCTCCTCAGCTGCTCCGTGCAAGCACGGAGAAACTGCCCTGCCCTCGGCGCGGGATTGTCAGCGTGGATCACCTTTTTTTGTGACTGCCTCGGTTTTGAACTTTTCTTGCTCCCGGCCTGCAAGCTCGTGATCGATCTCCTTCGTCTCTTTCCTCTGTCCAGAGACCCGGAGAAATGGCAGAGAAGCGCAGGTCCCCGTGCGCGCTGAGCGTCAAGGCGCATGCATTCTCAGTGGAAGCGTTGATCGGCGCGGAAAAACGCCGCAGGACGAGCGGGGAGGAGGTCGTGTCCCCCGGCTTCGAGGACGGAACAGACGTGTCTGATGTAACCGGGAGCCCGGAACTGCGGGCGGACAGAGGGTGTACCGGCGACCGGGGCAGTGAAGCCGAATGTGGAAGTGACGGATCCCGTAAGTTTAAATAATAATAATAATTATTATTATTATTATTATAATAATAATAATGTAAAATAGAAAGAGGTGTCTGACATGTCAGCATTATAAAATTAGTAGTACCCACTATAAATGAATATTACATGACGCTCATACTCCGACATTATAAGATGCATTTGCTTAAGCTGTTTCATTTCTGTTCAACTGCTGACCGTGCACACTTGTTATTCTGTTATTATATCAGAAGACCAAAATCCTGATCCTCACTAATGTGTTCATTCATCAGCATTTTTTTCCTTGTCTGCATAATAATTCATATTCTGTTCTTCTTGTCACCGACTAGAATTCGGTCATAAGCCTAAAAAAAAAGATGAAGTTTATAAAGTAAAACAACAATAATAAGCTTCCATCGGAGCCGAACGGTGAGACTGTGGTACATCACTGCTCTGGTCTAGTAAATATGAGCGGTGTGAGTGTGACTAATGTGAGAGGCTTTATGAGTTGTGTTGCAATCATAAACACACCAATTAGCAGCGTATAAAGGCCGGGAAACTGCCACGGAAAAGATACCGAGAGGTCTGCAGACGAAATAAACCGACTGGCCCGGACAAATTAGGATTTAAACCCGCTGACGGTTCACAATGCATTTGGCTGAGGAGGTGTCTCAGTGTTAGGTTGCCTCGTTAGGCCCATGTCTAATGTCCATAAATTTCTACCACTTGGGGAGGCCTGTGCTGAACAGCGCAAATAACAACAGCGGCGAGACGCATAAACACCACTGTTAGTGTTTCCTCTGAACTTATCCTCAGTATTAAAACAGGTTTAAACTCAAGCACTGGCGTGACAATCGTTGTAAATTTTTAAGGTCAGTACTGAGTGCGAGACAATGTGTTAAGCATGTCGATTTTCTATTTTCTCATAGTTTTATTATTTTTAAGGATATCCAATGGCGTGGCATTAAATCGTAGAGACAGAAATAACTGCCAGAGGTTTAAAAATATTTTTTTTTCGCTCTTGTCTTTTTGAAAAACTTGTGTGTTGAAAATTAATGTACGCATAAGGCTTTTAACTTGTTTCCTTTGTTCTGCTGTGACGTTACCGTGCTTTAAACATGTTCAGATTTATTTTTATTTTGTTTTAATGAGTCACAAAAATAAAGTGAAAGGCAATACCTCGTGGATAACGCTTGGCTTGTGATGGAATGTTACAATTAACACGTGCCAATCTCAATTCATCCCGGTGCAGCAGAGAGCGAGGACGCGCTGCTGGAGAGCCCGCAGCCCGCAGCTCTGTGCACGGCGCCGGTAACCGGGACCGGAGAGGAGACCCGCGTGGACCTGCAGGGATCAGACCTGTGGAAAAGATTCCACGAGATTGGCACGGAGATGATCATCACCAAGGCCGGACGGTGAGACAGGGGTTCGCGTGAATGCGTAATTTTATTGGGTGACTGAAGAAAATAAGAAATGAGAAACTTGAGGAGAACGAAAAAAAATATTTTTAAAGATGAAAACAGTATTAAATATATCAGAAGAAATAAGAGGCACGATTCATTGAAATTAGATGAGCAAGGCACTGAACCAGATAATAATTTAAAAAGTGATCCAGCAAAAGTGCTATTAAAATAATTATTCAGAGAGTTAGTATCTCTAACCAAGCCAAACAAAACTCTGTGGCATTAATTCTTTAATTAAGCTATTATTAATGCATTTTTTGTTATGGTGAATAATATATTATCGTCATTGTTATTCAGGTAGTTAAAAAATGACAGCGTTGCAAAAGAATGATTTTGGTTTTCCTGGCAGCCGGATGTTCCCTGCTATGCGTGTGAAGATTACGGGTTTGGATCCACATCAGCAGTATTACATCGCCATGGATATCATCCCCGTGGACAATAAACGATATAGGTGAGACCCACAAAAAGCTCCACCACAGGCCTGTGCACACTCACTCCAAAGCTCGTAAAGATGATGCTTCTTAAACTTTGACATCCTTCTGTCAGAATTTTTTTAAAGCTATTTCTCAAATCTCGTAATGAAGGAAAAAGTAAAAACAGAATAGAGTGCCAGTGAATCTGAGTACACTGGGATATCGGCTAGATTGGAAACAGCATTTTATTTTGACTTGTCAAAGCAATCCCTGTCGAAATATATAACAAAGTCACATGACACAAGTCCTGTGACGTCACGTGAGGGACTGTGGTCGGCATCAAGGAAGTCGACGCCAAGAAACAAATTAAATGTGGACTAAAATAACATATTCAGCTTTATTTTAACAAAAGGATATACTTTTTTGAGTTAATAATATGTAATAGATGTAAATTATAGCATATACACCATCTTATTAATTATATAATTGTGTACAAAATATTTTAAAAAGTCATTTTTTAAATACTGTTTACTTTTTTAAAACGAGGGAATAATCTTGGTGTTCATTTGCTGACTGGACTTTTCAGATAAAGTAATATGTTAAAAGGTAGATTAAGTGTGGCAGTGATGTATTCCTCTAGTCTGATTTCACGGGGACCTCACGTAAATATCAGCAGAGAAACCCATGTGACATACTGCCAACTTTTAACTACAGTAAGACTTTTTATTGATTTGTGATTGGATGTCGAATTGAATTGTTTTAATCCTTAAAACCTTATATTCAACTGTTTTGATGAATCACTGGGCATGTTAATGAACTGGTCAGATATATTCAATGCCAAAAGGATGAATTTATGCACTGATAATAAAAAATACTCTAGAAAATACTTACACTGCTATAATAACACATCAAAATAGGCTAATGCATCATATGAAGCAAACCTGCTGAATGTTAACAAAAACGCTTGTTAATATTTGATTATGATTATTCTAAATGTGCTGTTAGGATTTAAAGGACTCACTAAACTACTAATCAATCAAACACGTCATTCGTAAAATAGTTCAATAGTTTTGTGTCAACCAGCCTTGAAAAAACAAATTCATTTCCATTTTTTTTTCCGAAAAAGAAAGCACAATATAAGGAATTTGGGAATGTGTCGTGTTTTTTTTAACCAATGTCAGAAAAGCGATTTTAAAGCGAAGAAAAAACGAATCGCGAAAAATGTCCCCAAAAGAATGAAAGCTGAAATTTACCCTACAGCGCTGTAGTTTAAGTATACACTATCATACACTCTCACACGCGTGTACTGTATAAATGGGAATAGCACAGCAATTTTCTTTAGCATGTAGTCCTGATTTAGACTCCATACACACTGTTCCTGCTACAACCCAGGATTTTTCAATTGTGCAACCTCAGCTTTCTCTCCACAAATGGTGCTTGGCACCGGTGTTTTGTCACGGCGGTTTTGTCGTCCCTTTTGGAGAGGGCCGTTTGGATACCTAACCTCTCCAACTGGAAGGTCAAACCAGCAAAAGTCGTTACAAAGCAGAAGAACGGCGTGTTATTGCAGCGGTATCCGTGCAGCCAAGTCTTTGCGTGATATAGACCGCGTGGGTGCCATTTCAAAGGTTCAAAATTGAGTTTATACCACGTTTTAAAGTGGGTGATATGCACGTTACTGGTCCATCTGCCTATAGAACGTATAACAAATGCATTATGTAAACTCTGGTGCGCATTTGCGCACTTCAGAATTCCCCGCATCAGAGCGCCGTGGATCAAACAGAAGGAAAATACTGTTTGTTGACAAAGAGCATTAATCCTATAGTGGTGTCCAACCTGTGGCCTGGACGGGGGTGGGTCCAATCCGGCCCTAAAGTCATAAAGAGTAAAATATTAGCTTAGCTTTTACTTTTCAGGTTTTATGCTTTTGTATATTCATTTCCACGTAAGAAAACAGCTTGTTGTTATTTTTTATTACTGTATATTTATTCATCTGTTATTGAGCTATCGTGTTTATCTTTTGATTTGTAAATGAGTTGTTCGTTCAGACAGGAACCGTGTTCACTCACTGTCATGTTGTGAATTGTGTAGGTACGTGTATCACAGCTCCAAGTGGATGGTAGCGGGGAATGCCGACTCCCCTGTGCCTCCCAGAGTATACATCCATCCGGACTCCCCGGCCTCAGGAGAGACGTGGATGCGTCAGGTGGTCAGCTTCGACAAACTCAAACTGACCAACAACGAGCTGGATGACCAAGGACATGTATGTAGCAGCACATCATACTTGTGTGATACTTTTTTAATGTGACTCTGTTGTATGAAATGACATAGTACTATTGTAGCCAATAATATGACTACATATTATTTACAGTCAACACATTAAATTTCACAGTGAACTATTATTTAAAATGTAACCTTCTAATCTAATGTTAAAAAGTTTCATCTCATATGAAATAGTAAAAGTCTGCAACTCCATTGGTAGTCTGGACATAAGATGCTAAAAGTATGTCAAGGTGAAAAAAACACAACTCTGACAGTGATGCAAGTTTCGTAGTTTCATAATGTTCTTAAGGTTCTGTGCATTTTTATGTGTTTTTATTTTATTTATTTATTTTTACTGTGTAGGTCTTTATATCTCGTACACCCACAAGCATACATATCCATTTTCCCCAGCCATGCTTTATGAAACACATAAAATAGCAGTTACATAACTCAAGCCTCAATCAATGTGTTTTCCTCCCCCGGCTCAGATCATTCTGCACTCCATGCACAAATACCAGCCACGGGTCCATGTAATCCGTAAGGAGTGTGGAGAGGAGTTATCCCCAGTGAGGACCATCCCTGCCGGGGAAGGCACGCGCACCTTCTCGTTCCCGGAGACCGTGTTCACCACAGTCACGGCGTATCAGAACCAACAGGTAGCTCAGCTGAACTCCTCTGTAGAGACCCATAAACTAAATATAACAAAACACGCACAGTTGCCAAGGAACTCACATTTCCAGTGTGTGCTGCAACAATGTGCCGTGAATTTGAAAATACATGATGTAATTTTGTATGTTGTGGTTATGAAGTAGAGATTGATGTTAGAAGTTTAATATACATTTGTGCAGCTCATCGTACAATGTAAAGATAAGCTATTTTAATTCCTAGTAAGTAAAATGTATTTATATTGCAATTTTTAAGACAATCTATTATAAAGTGCTTTACAGGGAAATTAAAAATACATCACACAATTCCTGTCACACATGTTCTATGTTTTGCATTTAAAGACAGATTCCTCTCTAACTGTCAGCAGGCATGTATGTCTATGCATGTACATGTTCTACAAAATAAAGAGAATAAAGTCCTCTGGAAACTCCTCTGCAGGGTGTTTAAGCAGTACACCAAATAAAGGCTTATGTGAAGGGTTGTTAAGATATAGTAGTGATATTCACTTAAGTTCTTGCACATAGCTTAAGATTGTTATATTTTCTGTTTTCAGTGAGGGAAAGCTGCAGCTTTTCTGTATTTTTGCACATGTTCGCTCCATGTGAGCTTTGAAGTAGGACGTTAGCTGAGGTTTGCTGGCCTGCAGTGCATGATGGCTGAAGTCAGAACATGGTGGTGATGTCTATAAAAGTCCTTTTGGATGAGGGTCACAGAGCTGGGCCTTAAACACCACCCACAGTCTGAACAGGCCCACAGATATTAACTCCATGCATGTATGCATGCATGAACTCACACAAAGTCACATAAATGTGCAAAGAAACATACAAGTACGCACACATACTTGTATGTTATAAATGAATTTATTTATAGACCTGATTGAAAGATTTCAGAGAAAGAAAACATTTTTGCTGGAAGCAGTATTATACAGTGTAGTGCGTTATCATTGACTTCATAATAACAAAGTTTTGGGAAATAATTAGAGTCTTATTTTGCTTTTTCAGATTACAAGGCTGAAAATTGACAGAAACCCATTTGCCAAAGGCTTCAGAGACTCTGGCAGAAACCGGTGAGTTCATTTTAACCGCAGAGATTTGCACATTATCTGGTGCATTAGGGGTAGTGAGCGATGCATGACTGCTTCATATTTTGGCTTGCATGTGGTTTTTGTCACTGCTATTTTAGTCTGATTTTATGGGGAGCAAAGCTTTGTATTTATTTATTTATTTTTTTCTAATGGAAAATGTGCTACAGCCTCCCATTAAATTTGGTTCTGAAGGGCAAAAAAACGAAAAAAGAAATGGACTGAGCTGAAAAAAGACGTGGCACGTAGTATTATGGTCAGAGTGGTGATAAGTTTTCGTTCAAATGTGCTAACTTTAAAGGCAAATTAATTCCTGAAATTGCACTGTTACAGGCACATGCTGTAACTTTGTCTGCGAGTCTAAATGGAGCGTCAGATTCCAGCCAGCCTCGGGAACATAAACATCAACAGCAAAATAATAAAAGTCAAGAGTGTCCCGAAGAAAATCTGTATAAACACATTTCTAAACATATATAAACACAGCATTAAAACAACACAGCAGTAAAACTCCAGCAGTCTCCAAACAGCCACTCCCCTGAGGCCTCGTAGAAATCATTAGAGAGCAGAGGAGAGCCGGAGGAAAGGAAGCAGAGGGAATGTGCGAGAGGGAGGAAGGTAGAGAACGGCAAACTGGATAACCCAGGCACCTTGACAGCTGACCCTATAAAAGTTAAACTCAGGAAGGCTGAAAAAACCCCTCCTCTTAAATATTACAGGAAGAGTTAAGCAGTTTGCTAAATAAACTTCTGCTCTGATAGGCTGCTTTGGAGCACACAGAACCGCTCCGGGCAGCTTGTCTAAATTATCACCGTGGCTACAACCCCGCGGGGGGGAAGACTTTTATCCTCACGCTAACGAGGGGTAACAGAGCACTCGCATTACCCACCCGCCTCAGCAACCCTCTGCCCCACCTAGAGGAGCACAGAGACTCAGATTTGGGGTGGGGGGGAGGAGGAGGAAGGAGAGTCCCACCTCATAAATCGTTGCTGCGGCTTCCTGCTCCTTCGTCCTGATTCGCCCGTAAAAGCCGTGTGAAAGCAATTACACACGAGCACCCAACCAGCAGCAGCCAATCGAAGCTTGGCGTTTATGCCCCTCATTACCTGTGGTCTCCATGGAGATGGCGAGAAGGGCCCCACAGGCGACTAAGATGGCCGCCAGGTGGTTGGCGAAATGCACGATTTAGTGAGGCATGTTGAGAGAGAGCGAGAAAGAGAGGTTCCCACTGCAGCAGACATTGAATGGTTGGGAGTGCTCGTGGTGAGGTGTTAATGTGTGCATTTGTGTGTGTTTGCAGGATGGGTTTGGAGGCTTTGGTTGAGTCTTATGCATTCTGGCGTCCATCCCTGCGAACACTCACATTTGAGGACATCCCTGGCATGACCAAGCAAGGTAAAGTTCAACAACAGGATGCTTCCAGATGGTGAACATAAGCCATCCAACCTAAATACAAAATCTTTGTTTGTGATGTGCGTCCTTATTCACGCCATGAAAATGTTTATCAGTCACTTACACAACCTATATGACCATAAAAAAAACAAAAAAAAAACAGAGTACTGGTTGGTCATACCAACTACAGGTTGCCATGCCTGTAAACATTTATCTTGCTCTTATTTTGTAGGAGTGCCAGGAACTCACGCAGGGGTTGGAGCATCATCTCACCTGCTCTCCACATCCCCGTGCTCATCTCCTTTCCAAGTTTGCCCTCTCAGCCCACCGGACTACAGCTGTAGCCGGCCCGCACACCACCTCCACCGTTACAGTAACGCCCCAGAGCCATTCCCCCCACCCAGAGGTCCATCTGCGTATGAAGCCGAAGGATTCTGCTCTCTGCCTCTCCCTGCCTCTCAGCTCGGCTATCTCTCCAACCCCACCTCACAGGGTTATGCCGGTCTTCGCCTCCACACGCCGCCCTACAGCCTGTATGGTTACACCTTTCCCTCTTCACCGCGCCTCGCTGCCAGTCCTGATAAAATGGCCGCCACCGCCACAGCCAATCATCAGAGTGCCTTCCTTGGCTCGTCACCCAGTGGGACTTTAACGGACAGTCTGGGTGTGCTCGCCGGAGGACAGCAGGGCTTCTTGTTTGATTCTCGGACTTTAGGACTGGCAGGGAGCCAGTCGGGAGGCGGGGCCTCACAGGTCACTGCTCACATGGGCTGACTTTGGCTCTGGGTTGTCACAAAAACACAGTGACACCCTGGACTGGGTGTGTGCTGCTTTTGTTCCAGAACATTCTATGAATTGACAATCAAGCATCATGCTGAACTGAAGACAGAAAGAAGTGACAGAGCAGGCTTTTTTTGCCTCTGTGAATATATGAGCTTGTTAAAGCTTTACCTGAAGGAAATAATTTTTACTTTTATTTTCACGCATGATTTCTATGACATGCCTGTGGACCTGCAGTGGTCACTAAAGAAGCAGCAGTTGTTGTTAAGGAGTTCAGACGAATGAACACACTGACTGAATTTGGACTGGGCTGAAACCGTTGCGGCCCAGAGAATCAAAGCAAGCACTTCATCCCCTGCCCTGAAACAGTAACTATGAAACACATACAGTGCTGCCTTTGTCTATGTCATTGCCTACATTGGGTGGGACTACTAAACACCATCAAACATTTTCTCATTACATACACGATTGTTCTCTCGATCACTATGCACTAATGGCAGGGCCTATTCACCACTCAAAAATACTTTGTACACACAACACTTGGGGTCTGACATATAATTACTTAATGACATCATAGCCACAACAGACCATAGGAGTTATCCTGGTGGCAGTCATGGACTAATGGTAAAACTGTAGAGAGCAGTGGATAATGAAAGGATTTAAGGCTTAAACGTATTTTTTCATGTCTGACAGAGAAGCAACAGTACATGACTCTGTATATATAAGGGGGGAGGTGGGCGGGAGGAGACTTCTGTATATAAAGGGCTGTGCAACCCTTCGCACTTAAAAACCCCAATGCACCTGCTTCTGCTCTTAAGACTAGGTCAGGTATGGGACGCCCTACCCCGAACTTGACTGAAAAGCTTTCTTTGCAAATATGCTATAACAACAAGCCCTTTGGCCCGAGGACATTAACATGTTCTGTGACCTTTTTGAGCCAAATAAAATATATGTACACATGTCACGATGTTTGAATGTAATCAATAACTTACTAATTTAACTGATTTCACATGGTTTTGTAATGAAATTCAATGTATGCTCATGTGGGCATGACAATTTATTTACACTTTTTTAAAAAATCAAAGCAATCACAATACAATATTTCCTCAAGAAAATACGCCTAGTTGTATTTGAGTATAACTGCTAATGTGTGTGTATGTGAGAGTGTGTTTGTGTGACAAAGTAGTCTATGTCGTGGGTTTTTCCACAGAGAAATGAAAAACATCCCAGAACAAAAGAGAGAAAACATAACTCTCAAACACCATCGTCACGATCACCATTCATTACAAATCCAAATCTGCAGAAGTGACTAGTTTTACGACAGAGGGTGTGCTATGAATGTGGATGTGGGTGTAAGGATGTGGATATGTGTGTCCCTCTGCACATTTGCGTGTGTGCATGTGTGTGAGTGTGTGTGGGGCAACAGGTGGTTGAGTTGTCAGCGAGTGTGTGACCTCACAGTCTCAAAGTTCACGTAGATCCCAGAGAATTGACACCCCCATCCTCTCCCACACACACACACACACACACACACACACACACACACACACACACACACACACACACACACACACACACACACACA
>VVHJ01007800.1:7195-21345 GCA_015107715.1 Tylochromis polylepis | reverse complement strand
TTAACATCTACGACCTTAGGTCATCCATGTGCTGGCATACTAACCAGCTAATACACTTGGTGTCAAGATTGGAAAGCAGTTTAACATGAGGATGAAAAACCTCTTTCTTTCTTTCTTTCTTTCTTTTAATACAGTCTACAAATCTGACTTGACATCATTTTGAAGAATAAGCAGTGGAAAATGAAACCGGAAACACAGTGATGGCTAACATTGGGAGCTGGCAGGCAAGGGTTTATTTTTTAGAGTTAGAGTTTTAGAGTTACCCCCTCACCCCCAGGCCCGTCTGCCACCCAGAATTGTAGGCCTGATCCCCAACAAGACAAGAATATTTAATTGGTTCTCCTGTCAAGACACACATGAACAGTAGTTGCTTCTTTGGCCGCGTGTGGTATAAATTAAAGGAAGCTGGATTATAAAACTAAGCCAGCACTGCAGTATTTGGACTATCTGATAATATCAAGCTACAAACTGGTGCCCGCCACTGCCTGAAGGGTATGATGTACAACAAATGTACACAGCTGAGATATCCAAGTCTTTTATTGTTACAATGACATGGTGAAGCATTAACCAATCACGTGCTTTCACACACACACACACACACACACACACACACACACACACACACACACACACACACACACACACACAAGCCTCATGACGTCTCTGTATACTGCAGCATCAGTGGCTCAACAGTAACTTTGCCATTTGGATCTCAAGCCATACAGAAGAAAAGCGACCTTTTAAGAAACCCTAAATATTGCATTTTATCATTTTTTACATAAAAGGTTTAAAAGAAGTAATAGTACAAAAAGGGATTCATCTTAAACATGTGGTTGAAGTACTGAATTTCACCATTTGATTTTTAGTTTTCAAAAATCATTTGATATTCCTCTGTTAGTTACACAACCCCTTTTAAGCAAATAAACTCATTTTAAAGCAATTATTTATATGAAATGATGCACTTTTCTCAAAAAGTTGCAAACATGGTTGTTTTTCATGAAAAACCGCTGGTTTTGGTGATCCCTTGCATGGTTTTTCACAAGACGCTGATGCTTTGAAATTGCTTGTAAATTGATTTATTAATTCAAGTGGAATAAGTGTTTCTCTAAATATCACACAATTTAAAATGTTAATGAAAATTGTGGTAATGACTGTCCATGTTTTAGAGGCTGGATATATCAGTTATCCTCAATTTTAGGTTGCCTCATTTAACATATGAATCACTTCAAAGGTTCAAGAATATTTTCTTGTTTATCCCAAATTACTCTAAGCAAAAAAAAAAACAAAAAAAAAATCAGCATGTGGCAAAGTCTTTAATAAGCCTTTATATGATAAAACATTTTAAAGAAATGACTAATGGCTTGTTTAACTGCTCCAGCTCCTCAGACTGCTACACAGTTTCAAAACTGAGCGAATTTCACCTCTGAATTTACCTATGCTTAAAAATGTACCTCCCCAAGGTTGCATAGCAGATTCATTTAATCCTTACTGTGGCACCCCCCCTTTCTCCCTCTCCCTTCTTCCCTTCCTCCTCCTCTTTCTTTCCCATGTCCATTAGACCTTGCAGACTAATCGAGCAGCACCAATTGCTCCCGTGGTGAGATCATTAAGTAAATTATTTTAAGATCAAACGGTCAGCAGCCACAATGAAGTCCTGTGTAATGGTAAAAGCCTCAGAAGCTGCCACCCACTCCTCTCTCAAATTAAAGCCCAGTGGGGAGAGCTCTGCACCTCTCAGGTGGATGCCCCCATTAGGCCTTTTAGCTGCAGGCTAAGGTAGGACCCACTAATTGGTCCTTTGAACAAAACTAACCCAGTGACAGGATCTGACTTGTATGAAGCTTAAGAGTGCAAAATTGTTCCTGGCCGACAACAGCAGCTCTGAACCACTGTAATAGTCTGCCTTTAGAGAGAGCATTGACATGGACTTGTTCTGCTTAGGTGGCAACATGTTATAATGTTTAGTAGAATTTGCTGTATAAAAGGAGGGGGAGACTTTTTTTCCTAGTTTGAAGGTGTTGTTAAAATTGCACACACTGACTCACAGTGATTTTAAATTTCTGTCAGACTTGAAAGTTTGACTGTCATTATGAGGCCATGATGAAAAATGAAAATAACACACTTTTTTGGGTTTTACTTCAATATACATCCATATCTCCATCCATCCATTCGCTTCTGCTCATCTGTTTTTGATTTTACTTTTCTTTTCTAACATTTAAAATCACCATTTTACTCAAGTCAAACTTAAAAGTCACTCCCTAGGAAAGCATGCCAGAGCAAAAATGTTACAATAGGAAAGAACACAAACAAAATATTACGCTATCTACTGACTGAGTGCACTGTGTGCAGTGCCAATAACCAAAGTGCCTGCTACAATCAGCAGGCTTCTGTATTTCACGAATAGTCATTTCATTATTGTTTCATTATTGTTTTGGTTTTATCTTCTACTTTAAAAATCCAACATCAGTATATTGGAATCCTCACTTCACCTTCCTGTTTATGTTTTTTCTCTTTATTTGTGTTGTCTTTAAGTGCTAATATGTATGTGTGGTCATGTATGGTGTGTCTACTCTCAGTTCTTCCAGCTGAACCCATGCTAAGCTTGCATTCTATTTCCTAACAAGAAACCACACTCTTACCAGTAAATAAAGCAACAAGCTGAATTGTACGAGAGGCTTTATGTGTGTTTGTGTGTGTGAGTAGTTGCATATAGGATTTATGTATAATACACTGAATAAGTATGAAACCCATTACACAGTGATTACTGACAAAGTGCTGTTCTTGGATGGATAGGTTGACAGTTTCCCTTTTAGCAGGTCAAAGTTTCACTCAGCTTAACATAATTAGGAGCATGTACTGTATGTGTATACAAGGGTAAATGTATATACATTACACAGATTCATATGCTGTTGCTGCCCTCAACAAGTGACTTTGCTTCACTTAAATGATTTCACATATGTGGCAAACAAGCCACAGTCTTCAAACCTTAAAAAATGGTTCTTTCAGGTGTTTATTCCTTTCAGCAAAGGAAGTGTTGGACTTACAGTAGCTTATGGTGTGCAGACAGGAACCAATGCAGCAGAGTGACTGTGAGTGAATTATCCTCCCTTGACATGGAGCGTCAGTGTCATCAATCACATGGTTTTAATTAGCGATAGCTCCCCTTTGTGGCTGAGAAATGTGCATGTAATTCAATTTGGGACCCACTGCTGCCTCAAGAACCCCACACAGAGATTTTCTAAGCCACTCAGAGTTCATACACACAGGTGAAATGCTCAATGTCGACAAAGCAGAACACACTGATATTTAGACAATATAAGGCCGTTATGGGTACACATGAAATATGGTGTTGTGTCTTGATTTTTAAAAACATTTTCGTAATACTGCCTCATTTTTTTTATCGATATGTTGTATTTTGAAAAAACTGAATCAAAATTGACAAAAAACAATCCTGTTACCATAAATAGCAAATGACTATTTTACTCACTACTGATAAAAAGTAAATGCTTCACCTCTTGTAAAAAAAATGTTTCCTCCCAAAGTGTCTGAGCCGCTCTATTTTTATTTTTTTATTTTTAATCAAAATTCCAAAACAAAGATGGGGTGAAGTGGGACATGCTCATAAAAGGTACAATTTTATTTTCAAAGGTCATACAAAGGGGCATCACAGGCAGACGTTTAGTCAAGTCCAGTAATGTTTATTGAAAATGTTTTGGCTTTTGTATTTAAATTCCTCAAATGTTAAAAAAAAAGACAAATTTCATATTTTACCATCAAACAAGAGAGAGAGATAGCAGCTGTGCTGAAATGAAATGGCTCAATCCTCTTTTATGAGACTGCAATATTCATTAGCCACACAGTGTGAAGGCGATCACTGTTACTTTGTTTTCCCTTGAGGTAATACATTGAAATGGCCATACAATGATGATGAAAAACAAAAACACACAGAGGCCTTTTAACCATCATTTGAATGTTGGTTTCTTGTGATTTCCTCCTCAATGGGAATCTGAACTGATACCAACAGCAAAGGCCTGAGCCTTAAATAAAAACAAAGACAGCCTTGAGAGTTAAGGCTGCCATTGAAATGCTAAAATATCAGTGGCAGTTATTTAGTTCTCTAAAGACACTTGAAAGTCTCTTATCTGACACACAGTGATGCAAGTCACTATAATAATGTTTATTTCACAGCAGTCATCCCCTTTGCTGTCAAATACCCTTTTTGTTTCCCTTATGAACTTTAACCTCTGACCTCAGCACTCTCAAAATAGTCATAGTAAAATATTTTGGGCACACTTCGTGTTGCTATTAAAAAACATGGTTTTATTTAAAAAACAAAAAAATGGACCCAAAAATGTAAAAAAAAAAAGCATTCATTAATAATACATTAAATAAAAACACAAAGTTTGACAGTTTTCTTTTTTGAACGATGTACCTTATACTGATATTTTTAGTTATCATTTTCCTTGACGCTGACAGCATTAAGTAACACCCAGCATCTCAACTTCTATCGATGCGTCACGTTTATACGATGACAACTGCAGATTCTGTTGATTCCACTGTCTGATTGGACTTCCATTTAAGGCTGCTTTTGTTCTTGGGATAGATCAGCTCCCTTACAAGGTCTCCTACAATCAATTTATTTGACGCCTGTGCTCTGTTTAACTTTTGAAGGTGCTGATTATATTCTGCCTTTTCCCCCTCTGGATGCCCTAACAGCACCAAATCAGTGTCCACACGAACATGCGGCTCACAATCAAGCTGCCATTCGGTCTATGAAAATTTGGCTTCGCCATTAGCTGATGTGCTGAGAGGAGAAATTCCAGTCCTCTGTCTGTGTGGTTGTTTTGAGGGAAACATTGGTTTCACCCCCTGCTGATTGACTCTAATCAGCCACACCGTGCCAGCATCACTCTGTCTTGAAGCACATTCTGGTGACTGATTAGGTGGGAAGACTGAAAATTTGAGGAATACATAAATATTTATCATGCCTTGATGATGATAAAAACATACACATAGTCTGAAGAGTCCCTTAGCGAGAGAACCATTCCCTCGCCACCAGGCAGCTTTTTAAAGTAAACAGTACGCTATAACATTTAAACAAAGAAGATTTTGGCACCAGCAGCAATGCCTGTTGATGTTGTTGAAATGCTTGTTGTCAGAAAGAGCTACAGTCAAACACATCACATGTATTGGCTTGTATTTCCATTTGCTGAACAGGTCTGGCAAAGAAAACACTCCTGACGCCAAGCTCAAGCTGTGCCGTCTGGATCCACAACCAGTTAAAACACCTCAGTGCCACAGCTCCAGGCTATTCTCATGCTACATGCATATTTTAACCCCGCGATTGTGAAATTATTATGTTGTAATCTCTGTTAGTCAAGTTAGTCAGTGCACGCAAGCCATTATGTAAATGCTGAAGGTGAAGCAGACTGAAATATTGGTGTAGGGTTACACATGCAATTTGGAAAACTAGTTCTGGGACAATGTCCAGAGGCTACGAGAGACAGGTACTTCCTATATCCTGTGCTCGATGGCGAGAGGCCTCACCTGGGCTGTAATCTGGGACAACTGATGACAAAGAAGAAGAGGGAAGGCAAATTCCGCCTGTCCTACTTCAAACGCAGCAAGACAGTAAATCAGACAGGTAGACGACACCTCTCACTTGTCTTCACCGCTTCCTCATCCCCACTCCGAGGCAAAGGAAACAAGTATGCCAACAATGTCACCTGACAACATTATGGAGACACTTTGCAGAAGAAACGTTTCGCAGAGCCACCTGTGAAGATATGTGCCAGTGCAAACAGAAAGGTCACATTTTGAAAATCTGTGTGAGACAGAAAATGGCGATTTGCTTTTGTTGTAAGACAAAACCATTGTAAGTTACAGTAAGTTGCTGTTTTCTCCTTATGAAGGCTTGTGTGTTGTCAGTGATGTAGATGAGATTCAGTAAGATACTTTTTTTTTGCAGATGTTCAATTGATTCCTGCCACAAAACAGCAAGATTATATAATATATTTAATAAGTAAAGTTTACTAGAATGATTATTTTTTGTATGAATGTCTAACTGTAAATGTTGGTTATCATTTCTTTTGACTGTCTTTTAGTTTCCTGGTACAAGGTCGTTTTAATGAAATGAAATTCAGTGCTATGTGTATAAGAAAAACCTGCTTGTTTGATGTGTTGTGAATGTTGGATTGAGTGTGTAAGGACCCCAAAGCTGTGGCTGATACTAATGGGGATCCTAATTAAACAAACGAACAAACCACCCTTAAAATTTTTTTACTATCAGCTCTCACATCAATAAATCTCACCAAAGTCTGTCTAGCATTTGTTTTTAAAAGATTGAAAAATAATGTAATTTAGGCAGTAAAAGAAAATTTGTGTCCTTTGCAAAATATTGATTATATCCTGTAAAATTACATCAAGCTGGTGAAGTTCCAAGTAGGTCTCCCTGCTTAAAAATCACATTAAAAGTTCACCTTTTCTCTCTAACCAAGATGATTCCATACACATACTTGCATTTTTCCATGATAAATACAATAAGTGTAATTGAAACCCCATATTTAGCATTCATATTATAAATTTTCCAATATTTATTTGAACAAACATGGCACTATTTCATTGCTGAAGAAAAATTAAGAGAAGAGTCACTTCACAAATATCAGTTGGATGTCTAACTCCTGAGAAATCCCATCGGAGGACAAGGTGTCAGGGAAAATGAATCAGAAAGAAGCATCAAGGTCAGGCTTCTACTTTACATGGCCGCATAGCAAATGAAGGCCTTCAATCAAGTCAGATTGGGTGGATGGACTATAGGTACACCAACACCCTACAGTGAGAGTAATGACAAAGGCATAAATCCATCAAATAAAGAAAAAAGAGGACACGAAAAAAATCAGGGTCACACCAATCATACTCTTTTTGAGTAATTCTGATGAAACAAATAGGGTGGAAGCATGCTTTTATTCTCAGTTGTTCCTGTTTTATATGCCTGAGCATTTCTACAGTGAGGCTGGTGAATAACGAGTCCTAATATAGACCCACAGTGAAGTAAAACAATACAAGCTCAACACTTGTGATCCTTAATTAAACAAATTGCTGCAAATGAATCCATGCCTGAGGACCAGGATGCATCCATGACCAATAATGCCATGCTTCTTATTCCTGAATTTGCAGTTAGAGGGTTTTAAAGTGAAATGTGTTGAGGCCCCCCGAGTCTTAATATCTTTACTGCCGAAATTGAATATATCCAGGATATTAATATTATGGGGGTTGATCCAGCTCCTGAGAACCATTCATCTAAAAGTTTCTTCTATATAAATATGAGCCAGGAACCCAATGCACCAGTGCTTTAACAATCAATACATTATCGTATGTGCAAAGTCAAAATGTTGAGGTTTTTTTTTTTTTTTTTTCCAAGTGTGTGGAACAAATTAAAAGCCAGTCAGTAAAAGACCAATTCATAAAGGTGAAAAAGTGAGGCTGCGGCTGTGATGGGGAGGACCAGTGAAAAATCTCTGCTGACCCTCTCATCCCTCTGCTCATCTATCTCTCACTACTGTCCACTGATAGATTTCCCCTCACTGATTTATGGGAGAAAAAAAAATGTCACAGTGGAATAGGCTTTTGATAAAATTGTTCAAGAGATTCTGGGCAATAAATCCTGTTCTTTACATCAGGGTTGCTAGCTACTTTCACATTCTTGTGCCATCAATAAGAGCGGCCAAACATGATGACTAATCAATAACTTTACAATATTCTGGGCAGTTTGGGAAAACAGTAACATTTATATTTAACACGAAAGAGCAAGTCACTAGTTCTATATGGGGAGATCTATGGATAAGACTGTAACTTGAGCTGAAGATAAGTCAGGCTGTGTTTGCACTGCTAGCTGGAGAGAATCGCTGTCCTTCACAACGGCTGATTAAACCTGCCTTGAAACTAATGACAGATAGTATCTACTCTTTATTTCTGTTTGCATTCGAATGTCCACACAACCTGTTAAATTCACATTAATCAAAAATATCAAATCAATCGGTTAATCATTTGGGCTTTTTTTTTTTTGCCAGAAATCCAATTCAAATATGAAAAAAGGGTCATTTAGTGATCATTAATCAATGTGTCTTATATTGTAATGGCTTCCAAAGATGAGCCTATTTTTCCTGTAAAGCAAAACAGCCCAATATAATCGTAGTAACAAGTTACAGGATCTCTAATCCGACATCACTCACTCATCTGACAGGAACTCTTCAGTCAGCCAAGTGGCGCCAGAAAGGATGAGTGATTCAGCAAACCTGCCTGGTGTTGTCTCTCCACTCTTTCAATCTTTTACGATGTAGCTTAGAGAAAAACAATGAGTGTGTTTCTCAGTACAGGTGTTTCTCGGAGGAGATGACTTGTAAAAACAGGTAGATTTCCTCTGAGACGTGAATTGACTCACATAAAAGGCTTCTGCTGCTGCAATAACTCACAACTGAGTCCTGGCTGTCTGCCCAGAGACACTGAAATCATAGCAGTGTTTAATTTGCACAAATAACCTCACAGAGGTGAAATATAAAAAATAAATAAATAAAAAGTCCCCGAGCGACTGATGGCATCTGACAGCGTTTGCGGTAATGTCATCCTCTCGTCTCATCGGGAGATAAACATCAGCACTGTAACCTCAGACTGACAAAGAAACAAACAGTCAGCCACTCAGAAGAGCATACTTTAAAGGACCTCTGCACTTGCAATAAAGGCCAAGAAAAACTGGAACATGAACTTAAAGCCCTCTAAAGACAAGGTTGTCACAAGAGATGAGAGAGGAGGAAGCAAAAGACAAATAGCAAGTGGGGGAAGCATGTGGATGACTTTGTCTTTCAGATTAAAGCCCGAGCAACGACGTGCAACAAAGACATTTCTGACAGGGTGAGGAAATGAAATGTTTACAGTAAGAGGACTGATAAGAGAAGCCACATAAGACATTCGAGAGCACTTGTTTGGACTGCCCTGTTTGTTGCTACAGATGAGGAGTGGTCGTTTTTAAAACAGGTGTCAGGGCATGTGAAAAATGCCCAGTGGTGCGCTCCCCCCATTTAGCCATCTGTATGTCAAGACACCCCCAGCAATTTCAATTCAACACTGCACCAATATCAGCGATTTGTTTTGTCTTTACAGTGAAATTGAAATACTTTCCAACTGCATGCCAATGATTCTTTTCCCCGACTACTAAAAGGTTGAAATTACATTTGCTTTGCTATAGAACAATTTCATCCATGCATTGATTTGGCTGCAGCCACGTAAGATGCTGCACTGCCTTTATTATGCAGACTCCAAACCTGAGAGGCTTAGGACATTTGAATTATTTACATGTGTTGTCACAGGCTGGTGTGATTTCAAAGAGCATGCTCCCAGAGGCCCATTACCCTGCCCTTGTTTGTCGGGGATGAGATGAGACATTTTCTCACTGATAGGCTCCTCTTCTGATTCCTGTGGGGAGGAAAAACACCATGTTAATTTAATGCGTCCTGTCCCGATGCGATACACCGGCGCCAAAAAAAGATGCTTGTTCTCATCTATGTAATCACAGCGGCAGGAGCAGAGGGCACACATCCCCTGTGCCTCATTTCAGGGCTAATCTTTCATTTCATAGCCTATCTCTCCATATCAAACAACACAAATGGCTCAATTTGCATGACAGGATTTGTAACATGGCAAATCAGGTGTCAGACTCGATTAAACATTACACCCGCACACTATCATAATCAGCCCTCTAATGAGTGTGGCCGCTGGTGTGAGAGGCTTGGATGGATCAGGGAGAACGGCTTCTCCACGCTGCCCAGCGGGGGGTGAGTAACTGGGGGATTAAATCGGGGATGCGGTCCCTCCAGCTCTGACAGAGGGGCTCCTCTGGGTGGCGGGGCTAGAGCCCTGTGATGCTGACAAGACAAGGCGACACAGGCCACACACAAACACGCACACTTCAGGAGGACTGGATGGGAGAGCTTCTCTCATGGCTCAAGCACACAGACAACCGTGGGGCAGCATCTGAGGACTGCTTACTCCTGTGTATTCTCAGCTTTGAATACTAATGCGTGGGGCTATTGCAGAGGATAGAAGCCCCAGCAGAGCGACCCCAGCCCTCAGCTCACAACAAGCTGATCCTCCTGCCTCAATGAAATGAGGCAATGGGATCATTAAGATGCTACAGAGACTCTGGCCACTAATTAATCTTACAATACTGGTTGTGCTTTTATTTCATGTAAACATCAAGTCACATGATAAGCTGATGTCACTCAGACTCCGCTTAGCCGCCCCCTCCTCCCCGCTGTCATCTTCAGTCCCATCCCTCCTTGTGTACAGTTTGCCACTCCCATTGTCCAGCCTTTTTTGTTTTCTGCTGAATATACACTGATGCTAATTCTGCTGCTGGCTGTGTAGCTGTGCAGCTTTTGGTCGCTGGTCCACAGAGACTTCCCTTTTACCACCATCCTACCACCCTTAGCATCAACATCCCCCTCCCCCTTACTTCTTCCCCCACCCTCTGCCCTGCTCCCCATTTGGGGTGACCCGGGTGCTGTTCTGAGGGTTCCTCACACCCCAGAAGCTGTCAGTGGCCTCCTTCCTTCCCATGAGCGGAACACACAATAGAGAAAGGGCTCCGGCTGAGAGGTTCAGTAGCCATTAACCCCTACCAGCTGTTCCTGCCGAGGGTATTCTGTGCCACAATACGTGCCCCCGAGGGGGCCCTCACGTCCACTAATCTAGCCATTGTTGGCCAGGAATGCTGACAGAAGAAAAGAAATTTTTCTTGTGTCCATGCAAGCGTGTGTATCCATGTGTGAGAGCCGAGAAACGTAGGGCTAATTTCTATAGTTGCCCGTGAAGAAGGGAGACCATGAAGAATACCCTATTTAGCTGCTTGACAAAATTCTTCTGCCTAAAAATGGAAAAACAATGGCAATTGTTTTCAAGTGGACTCCTTTACACTATCTGGATGTAAGAAGAAAGGGGAAAAAATGATATTCCGTTCTGGTGTGCAAAAAGTTAAAATAACTTTATAAGATTTGAATTATTTTGTTATCTGTGATTAATTTTTAATGCATGGTCAGAGAAGCGTTCAAAAACGGCGATCACTTCCAAAGCCATTTCTGCAGAGATTAAATTTTGGGAAAATTATTCCATTTTAGTACTTTGCTCTCAGAATATATTAACAATTAGTCCATTTCAATTAACATGGAAATTAAAACAGCATTTTCCAGTCAATTTAACCATGATGCAGCCATTAGGGGCTTCTGGTGTGCAGAGCATGTTTGCTACTCCAGTCTATAAAAAAAAGAGAGAGAGAGAGAAAAAGATTCCTGCTGCATATCCAGAAAGCAACTTTGATATTCCAGTCAGCACACATATTAGTTCATTTATTATTTTTAAAAATGCTGTAAAGTAAACACCCACAAAAACTCAAATGCTTAAAGCAATTTGTTACAATCTTTGCAATGACAAATGTAAGATTAATAGTCTTTTCATCTGCTCTAATTCTTTTTTGGTCAATCTTCAAAAGATTTTCTAAATGTAAAATATTGAAACTAAAACAGCAAACACACCCAAACAACATTTACTTTTGTCTTCCAGTTAAGTCAAAGTCAACAAATGTCAAAGGGTTTGATATTTCTTGATGACATCAATAGGAAGCAGCGCTTCATAGCCGTCAGCAGGCTGTAGGATGCAACATTTGCATGAAGTAAACACAATAGCACCTAAAGACAGGGGGAGGGCAGGTCTAATGTAAACTGTGAGGTAAGTTTTGAAGAGGATAGGTATTTTTCTAGTATGTGTGCTATCCCACAGTCTGTGCTGTGTTGTGACAGGCGGGGGATCTGCGTCAGTCAATTATATGTCCCAACAGACTTTTGTGCTAATGAGTTGGTCCAGCCATCGGCAGACTTCCCCTGTCGTCCAGAAAAGATCACTTTCATTGCTTGCAGAACTAATTCAGGGCACAAAAGTGGGAGCTTCACCATTGCAGCCTCTTTTACTGCTCCTTTTGTGGAAGCTTTAGAAGTGCGCTGAAGAGAGGGCCTAGCGCTCAGGCCTCTTCATCTCCAGTCCATTGCCTGTCATTAACATACATATCCATATGAAAAGTGGGGTAAGGCCGGAACAGCTGTCCAGTAAAGAGGCAGTGATTCCCTCTCCCAAATGCTGACAGAAGCCTTTAGCCTTCCTTGGGCAATAATAAACCAAACCATTTAAACAGTCTTTCAGGGAGTGAGAAAGAGATTGGGTCATATAATGCTACATTCACAGGCACCAGAAGCCCTCACTGGCTTGCAACAGTCTCTAGTTAGACTCACTAATGTTAAGTGAAAAAGTAGGAAAAGAATCACAAAACTATGAGACAATGTTCATATCATAAAATGACGATAAGGTTAAAAAAAGATCCAAATTTAGACATAAAGCTGGCCGAGTTATCCAAATGAGCAGTTTTTGTGTAAGCGGAAACGACAGTAATTATGCAACTGCCAGTTCTGAGCTGGTATTTTTTGTTAGTATCACTTCTATGTGGCGTCACAAGGTGGATATTAATAAGAAACTGATCTGTTTTACTGTGTTTTTGAGCAAATTGATTGGAATGGGAGATATTTACGTTCAGCAGCCTTTGTAAGCGTTGTCTGTGGTTGGCATTGTAATAAAAAAAAATGTATATTTGTTTGTTTTGACAGCTCTGCTTTTCACCAGGCTTTTCATCCTGAGCAAAAAGATTCGGTCAGAGGGGACTCGAGAAGTGTATGGGGATGGAACTGAGCAATCCTCTTGTTTAAACTTGGGCGGTGGGCATGAAGACAGAGGTTAAGTGACTTGCCCCAGGTCACATGGGAAGTCATTTACTTAGGGTGGATTTTCTCATCTAAACCCTCAGCCACTTAGACCAGAAGGGTTTCTACAAGTACATACTCAGTGTGGGCTTTTTTGTAATGTAAGTTATAAGTTATTTCTCTCTAACTGTGTCCTCTTCTTATTGTTGCCATTCTTGACATAAGTGTAGAGAATCTGTTAGAGACTCGCAATGTTTTGACGTGTTTACAAAACTGGATCTTTTGTGTAATTATCAGGAGTGGTTTGTTTGTTTTTTTTTTTGGGGGGGGGGTTCAGTTTGGGGAAACTTTGAATTGATTTGTCTAAAACAGGCATAAACACCAGTAACAGACTGTTGAAATAATAACAAAACACTAGAAGATTTCATTTTGGAAAAAAAAATACAGATTGTGAGCTTATTTAAAGCAAATTAAAGTCATCTTTATTCTGGCAGAGATTTTGATGATGGAGAATCGTGATTACAGTTGTTAGCATTTTGGTGGAATAAGTAGGGGTTTTTGTTTTTTTTTTTACGTTTTTTACTTTTTGTCTTTGTTAGACAAATGGAAATTACTATTTGTTATGTCAGACAAAGCAAAATGATTGACACGGAGCAGCTGATGATTATTTTCGAAAATTGAATTTAATCAAAATTTTTCTTTTCTGTGAATCCTTGCGTATCAGCGACCTTTAAATGATGACTGCCCATTTGCAATTGTGCAATTTATTGTTAGCGATTTTTTTTTTCAAACACAATAACAATTTTCTGTTAGTCAGTCATAGCAGGCATAGTGTCTGTGATGTTATCCAAAACCTTCGTTTAAGGATCTTTTTGAAATTTGTCTCCTTCCACTCACCGGTTTTCAATGCTTGAAATGCCTCGTTCTCTAGAAAAGGAGGTAAAGGGAGAAGCCAGAATCCGGATCTAATGAATAAGAAAAGCCTTTAGTTAAAAGGGGACTGGTTTGTCTCTTCATGGGTCGCTTTTTATTCAGCTTTAGAAAGACGAGGAGTCCTGATTGATAAATCCCCTCTTTTGCCCCCCTGGGGGCCTGTGACCCCAGAGTCATCAAGTACAATGCACAGCACCTTAAGTTTCTAAATCTGTGATTGAAAAATAGAAGAAGTGAATTTGTGTCAAATGAGGGAGCTTTGACGTGCTTTTTGCAGCAGTGATTATTTCGAGGCTGCATGGCCCGTGGAGCTAACAGCAGCTGGCTGCATACAGGACTTTTCATCTGATCCTTCTACCCTGCCACCACCTGTGCATCAGCAACATCAAAAAAAAAAAAAAAAAAAAACGAAGGAAAGAAAGC
>VVHJ01007789.1:3362-15142 GCA_015107715.1 Tylochromis polylepis | reverse complement strand
AAAAAGTAAACGCTTACTGATACACCCTGAACTTGTAGAATTTTATTTTTTATCTTTTGGGAGCTGGCAAAAACTGTTCTTGACCGGGATCTATTTGTACAATGCTTGTAGTCTCCAAGACGGAAGAAGAAATACAGGAAATCCTGAAGAGGAAGGAGGCAAAGATAAAAGAGAAGGAGGAACGCCGGAAAAAGCAGGAGCAGAACATCGCTCAGAAGACAGAGAAAAAAGAAGCGCACAGGTAATTTGGCTTTCAAATATTTTGACCTTTGTTTTGTATTTGTTTTTCATGCAGTTTAGGAGAAAGTGTGTCTCCACTTGATTTTCACAGGAAAAAGAGCTTGGAAGGCATTAAGAAGAAACGTGCTGAAGCTGAAGAGGACAGTGAGGTGGAGGACCCAGGGGCTCAGGACGGTCAGGAAGCTGATGCCGAGTCTGATGATGAGGCAGAGTACTACAGACAGGCTGTAGGAGAGGAGCCAGAAGAAGGTGACTGTAGCTAATTTACTTAACACTCTTAGCTCACTGGAGTCTTTTTAAGTATTAACAGATGTTTTCTATGTAGGTATGTTTCCGAGTGGAAAGAAGAAGAGGAGGAGTTCAGAAAAATCTCATGGACCTGCCAAGAAGAGGAAGTTGTCCCCTGGTCAATCTTTAAAAGACAGAGGTTCCAAATCACCAGGAGGACAGCACAGAAGCAAAACGGGGAAAAAACAACAGAAAGAAGGATGGAAGAAATCCAGGGATGGGGAAAAATCATTTGGGAAGAAAATGAAGTCAACAGGAAAGGCTTTTGGAGCAAAGAGAGCTGGAGAGCAGGATAAATTTGGTGGGAAAAAGAAGAGAAATGGGGACAGACCATTCAAATCTAAAAGTCAGAAAGGCAAAGTGGGCTTTAATAAGAGTGCAGGAGGAAGAAAGCAAGGCTTCAAACAGAGAAAAGGAAAAGGCTGACCTCCAGTACTTCCCTTTAAACTGGACTTGGAGAAAGTTTCTGTTTCCAGCAGGAAACGTGGGAAAGTTGTTATTTAACTGGTTAATGCTTTATCTGCAAGTGATGCCTGTGAGAGTTTCCTGTTAGCATTTATATTTGTTGTCACCAGAAAACAGACCTCTTCCTGTCAGACAAAGATCTTTGAATTTAAAACTGTATTTTTGCTGTAAATAAATTAACTCCCGATTTGTCCCCTTTTAATTAATCTTTTGTTTTCTAAGCGTCAAGTAACTGCAAAGAGTTACAAAGCTGGAAGAAAGCAGCCAGCAACTATTGGTATCTCTTCCCGAGTTGCTGTCCAAGCATGTTGTCATGGAAGGACTGTTATAGATGAGGGATAGCTAAATGTGTGGTAGAATTACATGGCATGTGGTTTGGTTGGCTTTCTTTTTTCTTCTTAAACCTAACAGTCTTAAGAGATCTTAACTTTTTTTAAACTTAAAAATAACTGCTTTACATGACCGCCTTTTGATACCAGTTTAAAATGAAGTGAAATATTAAGACTTTTAAAGAAAAGTTCAAATGTCAATGACAATTTCTTGAAAGTTAAAATATATTGATCTTTCTGAAAATAAAGTATCTCAGAAAAAGGAGTTTTAAGTATGATAAATGAAAAGATTAAAATGTTTAATGATCATAAAACAAATAAACCGACCCTAATTTAAGAGTCCTTTTTATTAGATTTAATAATTTTCTAAGGTTTCATTTACAGTTCTGAACATTTGATATCTCAAAATATTGATGTGAAATTCAGATTTGCATTGAAGATAAGAAAAAAAGGGAAGTACTGTACTGACAATCGTAGCCAAACAAGCAATAATAATCAAAGCAGCTTCTGCAGTGCATGTTGGCCCAGCACCTCAAAAGGACAATGTTCGTTAGTTTTTTTTTTTTTATTCCTGGTCAACAGTTGATTTTCTGATTTTTGCTGTATGTGATTAGTAATAGATTACATTTATTACAATTTACATATAATAAAATGGCCCTCCCAAAATTAGACTAATGGCAGATGAAGGGAAAGATTTTTTTAAAAAAGAACAAATATGGATGCCGACACAGTTTTGCTACAACATACCTCATCTGTCCCATGACTAACTATTACGAATGCTTGACGTTGGTGTCGCACTTTTCCTTCATTCAAGTTGTGAAATAAAGACAGAGGGTATGAGGAAGTTGGTTTTATGCTCACGCATGCGTTCCGCTTCAGTCTCACTTCTATCATTGACAGAGATAAGCATGGTACTTGAGAAGCGTTTCATATTTTTCCTACCTATCACACAGGAATCAACTTTCAGGTCATAACGCACCATACGTCGCCCTTTTGGTAAGAGGAAAAATGTATTTGTTACTAAATATAATCTTTGTTTTAGCTGTAACTCTTTTAAACTTTTTAAGTTTTGCGCGCTTAAGAAAAGTGGTTTCTATAAATAGTTTCAATAACTTCCTTTTCTACAAAAAATATAAACTTGTGCCAGAATAATTGTTGTTTTATGAGATAATGGAATTTAATGCATCAATATGCTTTGATTTTCAGAGCTTGGACAGTTCAAACAGTGTAACTAGCACTAGCAACTTAAAAGTATGCCGTCTAACTTCTCTGTCTGTGAGAAGTTTCAAACAGGCGCCCTGCCTGCCGTTTATGGAGTTGAATTTGTTGTGGCTCTGGTTGGAAATATGTTCGCCCTGTGGCTGCTGATGGTCAAAGAGAGAAGAAACTGGCACACCGGTGTTGTTCTGTCGTGCAACTTGGCCATCAGCGACCTGCTGTATGTCCTCACCCTGCCTTTGTTGATCATCTACTACTCACAGGACAAGCACTGGATGTTCGGCGACGCTGTGTGCAAGCTGGAAAAGTTTCTTTTCACATGCAACTTATATGTGAGCATCTTCTTCATCATGGCGATAAGTGTGAATCGATGTGTGGCCCTCGCATGTCCATTTTTCACCCGCTCCTATATAACGCCTGGCCACGCCAAGGTCACCAGTTTAATTATATGGGTCACCGTTGGATTCATTTCTAGTCCTGTATTGAAATTTGCCTCTGTTTGTTCAGATGAGTCTAATAATAAAATTCAGTGCGTGTCTTTCTGCAACAAGACTTCTGAACGTCCTCACTATGTTTACAAATTGTTTCTTTCTGTGTTTGGGTGTCTGCTTCCCTTCCTGGTAACTTTCACTTCTTACTGTGTGGTGATTTGGGTAGTTTGGAAGAATGTCAGCATAACCCCTCTTGAGAAACGCAAAGTCGCCCTGTTAGTCGCATCAGTGCTTGTGCTGTATGCCATTTCCTTCGTGCCTTATCATTTCTTTCAGATTTATCACTTGTATCTAAGATTGTTGCATCCGGACAAATTTGTCTGTTGGATCTACGATATGTACCAAGTGTCAAAGGGACTGGCAACTGTAAACATGTGTATCCATCCGGTCCTTTACATGGCTGTGTTTGACAGTATGAGAGTAGCGTGTTGCGGAAAAAGCCCAGAAGACAACATCGGGGGGTGATGAGGAAGTAGTGTTGCTCTTTTGTGGTTTTTATATACAGTCTAACACATGCAATGCAGTGCATATAGCACTTGCTTGGCTTTCTTGTCGTTATCTTATTTCCAAGTGTTAAGAGTCTGCATTATGACTTTTCAAACAGTATCTGTATTAAAGAATTTTTGCTTTGTTGTGCATCTAAAAAACTTTGATTGTCTTTCTTTTGGTCTATTTCCTGTTGGCCTAGTTCAGCAATGAAAATTATACTTAATCAGTTAGCTTTTGATTATTATCTAAAATCACTGACAGCAAAATTGAAAATGTTTTACAATGCTGTGCAAAAGTCTTGAGCCATTTCTTTACATTTTGCTTCCAAGGAGCCAGCCTTTCTTATATTTTTAAGTGCTCCTGACCAATAGTTCTCTATGGTTTCTTTGTACAGTTCTTTGTGTTTCTTTGTGTTTTTTCAAAAAATGTTCAGTCCAGTCCTTGTGCCTGATCACATCATCTAAATAGCATTTTGTTTGTGTGTTTGTTTGTTTGTGTAACCATTTTATACTGACATATGAATCATTCAAGCATAAAAAAGTCCTCTATCGCAAAGGATGAACCAGTGTTGTGTCTACGCATAACAGACAACATAGGAAAGAACCAATTTTTAAATGTATCTTTTTATTTTTTATTTTTTGTTGCTAGCAGCTTGTCACAAAAGTATTTAACTTATTCAAATTACTTTTGTTGAATCTTTGAAAATTGGCAAAGATAAATAAAATATTTTTTGCACCATCTGGTTTCACTAATCTGGTTTTTGTGTAGTAGAGCCCCTTAAAAAAATGTAGTTGTTCGAACTGAAGAATAAAGATTATTGTTATTGTTGCCCTAAAAGAAATTAAACTAAAATTGCATGTTAGTGTCTTTGTTTGTTGTGGGGGTTTTTTTAAAACAAAAACAAAAAAACACTAGGATTTTTTTTTCATTGTTTTTCATTGGTCTGGCCTTTAAAGGGTCGTGAAATCGTGACTTGTTTTGTTGTTTCATTACATTGCAGTAAATTTTAGGGTCTTTGCCTTACAATATAAAGGGCCTTAAGACAGTTGTTGTTCTGATTTCGCGCTCAATGTAAATTGAATTGAATGGAACTTAATTGACTTGTATTAATTTTTAAGAGATGAAAAGCTATCCTTATCTTATTTTTACAACATTAAGAACACATGCTCATGACAACAAATACCTCGAATTTAATTCAAGCTGACACTCAGATCTCAGATATTGCTTTCTGATATAAACCCAAATTACAGTTACATAAAGTTTTCCAGATTATTATCAACCCCGCCGTTTAATTTGGTTTGAAGCCGGGGATAAAAACGAAATTCAGCACTCTTATTTTGAAGCAAAAAAAATAGGATTACACTATGCTTTTATTGTGAAATTAAGATTCCGGAAGTGCGTACAGTAGCGACGCCGCTCGGCTCATACTGCTCCGGTCCTAAAGCGAAGCTAGCAGTGAGGATGCCGTCGATTGAATACGACGAGTAAGTTCTGTTTGCTTCATTTCATACTGTGAAGACTTTATTGAGCTCGCAATAACGTTGCATTTTCGTGTCTCTGTTTCAGCTCCAAGCCCAGCTGGGCTGATCAAGTTGAGGAGGAAGGAGATGAAGGTAAAGAGCCTACTATCAGCTTTAGCTAATGCTAGTACATAGCTGTAGTCTAGTGACTCGAGAGGGAGGCCGGCTAGGCGGTTTCCACTTCCACGTGGTTGTTAGGCGTAAACGTAGCGCTAAAAATGTGTTTACCGGAGACATTTGGGTTTTCTAATTATGCGGGGTTGTTGGGGTGATATATTTGTGTGACTGAAATGAATGGTCGATTTATTGATTAAAAGTGTTACCGACATATGCTGAGGCCCGTAACAGTGACGTAGGCAGGGTCTCTCGGTACTAACATGAGTGCAGCTATCAGCTAGCAAGCTGCACTAGCAACACAGCTGTGTTAGAGGTAGGATTCCAGCGCCACAGATAGACAGCTTTCATTGAGAGTTTGATTGAATACGAGAGAAACAAAGCTCTTCAGAAACAGGGCGTGAAAAACAATCGTTTTTCTAACAGTTTCACGGACTGAACTGAATGTTTTCTTCACAGGCACACTACCATCCCCCAAGGAGACCATCAAAGGAAATATTAAAACTGTCACGGAATATAAAATAGACGACGATGGAAAGAAGTACAAGGTAATAAAACGTTTATTATGACGTTTTATAAGATATAGGTGATATAGATGCTGTCTCTAGTGCTGTAGGACAAGTAGACAGTTTTCTCCCACTCACTGATCATTTGCTTAAGCATGCATGTCCCATGTAATAATTGCAGTCTAAAACAGGGCTCTGTAGGAGCATGAAAAATGGCTGCACAAAAAAAAAGTTCCTGCTAGAAACAGTCGTTAACTTTAGTTACTGATATGACTGCAGTTCAGTAACTGAGTGTGATAAGTTTTATCATCAAATGTGTGAGGTTATCAGTCTGTGGTCAACCCTGGGCTCCACCTCTGAAACCCTGTGGCACACGATGGGTTCTACTATTTATTTTAAACATCAGAACTCTATAAGCTATGAGTAATATAAGTTAAAAAGAAATTGCAGGCACATTTAAAACATAGGTACAGAGTAGAACCCATTCTTGTTTTTTCTTTGTTGATTTTCCATCTACTAGATTCCAAGTTTACAAACTTCTCAATTGAAATGTTATACAGCAAAGCTACAGATGTAGTCATTAATTGGTTTGTATATCAGGTTCTTTCATTCTTTGAAAATTAATATTTATTTTATTGATACCAAATGTCCTCTAAAGGTCATAGTTTCATTTGAAAGCTTTGAGTAAGACTGCATTTTTCAAGATACGTATACATTTTATTAGTGGTGCGTTAGTTCAGGGTGGCTGTGGTAAAGCAGGTCATCTACTAATTGGAAGTTGGTTGTTCGGTCCCTTGCTGCTCCAGTGTGCATGCCAAACTATGCTTGGGCAAGATACTGAACCCCACGTTGCTCCTGATGCTTTCATCGAAGTGTGAATGTTAGATAGAAAGCAAAGTAGAAAAAATGCTTGTGTTAATGGGTGAATGAGACATGTTGCATAAAGCGTTTTGAGTGCTCAAATAGAGTAGGTGAGCGCTAAATAAGAACCAGTCCTTTTACCATAACCTTCATAAATATTTGCGCTTGCAGTACACAGAGAAACTTGTTTGTAGTATTATTGTTTAATATTAATATTGATTTACTTGTGGTTTATTTATTTATTTTTGTCCTCTAGATTGTGCGAACCTTCAAGATTGAGACAAGGAAAGCCTCAAAAGCTGTTGCCAGAAGAAAGGTCTGTCTTTAAATTAAATAAAAGTAAACCTTTTTCCACTTTGTGACACTTTTGTTCATGAGTGTACTATCCTGCACTCATTTCAGAACTGGAAGAAATTTGGTAACTCCGAGTTTGATGCACCAGGTCCTAATGTTGCCACCACTACCGTCAGCGATGATGTCTTCATGACTTTCATCTCCAGCAAAGAGGTGAGAGTCTTGTTTTTTTGTGTTGCTGCTTTTGTTTACTGTTCTAATAGGGGGGAAAAAAAGTTAACTATGGTGTAGCTTTGCGTTTTACTAAATATATCTTTTGTATTTTGTAGGACTTAAACGCCCAAGACCAGGATGAAGATCCGATGAACAAACTGAAAGGACAGAAGATTGTGTCTTGTCGTATTTGCAAAGGCGATCATTGGACTACACGCTGTCCGTACAAGGACACCCTGGGCCCGATGCAGAAGGAGCTGGCTGAACAGCTCGGGCTTTCTACTGGAGACAAGGAGAAGCCTACTGGTTCAGGTATCATGAACATACCATTCATATAATCAAATCTTTGCTTTCAGATTTTCTCTTGCGGTTTGGTGTCCCTAAAGTTATCATGACTAACGTTGCATGCTTTTCCTTTCACCAGCGGAGCCAGAGCCTGCACAGCCTGCACAGAGCAAGACCGGAAAGTATGTTCCTCCGAGCCTGAGGGATGGAGGCACCAGAAGAGGGGAGTCCATGCAACCTAACCGCAGAGGTGGGTGCACATTGTCTGCTTATACTATACACACCGGTTGTTCTTTGAGAAATTGTCATAGGCATCATAAAACATGGATGTAGCTTCCAGGTCAGAAAAATGAAGCCAGTGCAGCAATGCCGCTATCTGGTGGCATTCTATTGTATTGCCACCAGATGGCGATAGAAATGCAGGGTTTTGAAAAGACCTCCAGTCCTATAGAAGTTTAGGAAGAAAGGCTTTCTTATTTGACTTCTGTAAATACTTTCCAGCTGAGTTCATGGGCTCTCACTTATTTTGAGTCATACTGAATAAAAAAAAAAATTAAAAATCTGTTTTGCAAGTCTTTGTAATGCCATGTTTCAAAAAGGAAGATGATATTGCATGCTCAGTGGCTAATGAGCTGTCAGTCACAAGACATTACACTGAGCTTGCAGTTTTACAGTCACACCCACCCTCCCTCATTGCATCTGGTTTTTGCAACCGAGATGGCAACAGTGGAAATGCTAAACTTCAGGGCTTCAAAATGGATCTTTAGAAACCAGTTGGCGATGTATTGTAGCTATGTCCATCTTTGATCTTTGATAATGCCTGTACAGCCTCAAGTATTGTTCAATATAAACACTGTTTGTACCTGACAGCTGATGACAATGCTACCATTCGTGTCACCAACCTGTCCGAGGACACCCGTGAGACAGACCTGCAGGAGCTCTTCAGACCATTTGGCTCAATCTCAAGGATCTATTTGGCCAAGGACAAGAACACGGGACAGTCGAAGGTCAGTTATAAAGCGGGTATTTGTCTTAATATAGTGTCAGTAACAATTTCTTAACAAGCCTCTTTCCAAGACATTGTAGCTGGTAAATTGACTACAGTGTTTAGTTTTCTGTTATTAAGTAAATACACAAACATGTTGTCCATCAAGTGTTCCAGTGAAAATTGAGTGGCTGGCTTTATTATTGTCATTTTTAATTTTTTTGTTAAGTATCAGCTGCTGAGTTAATAATTAGTTGACAGTTTGGTTGTGAGTTTTTGTTGTTGTTTTTGTTTGTTTGTTTGTTTTTTAACTGTTGACATTGAACTGAAACGGAGCAAGGTTCAGTAATCTCATCCTGTTTCCAACAGGGATTTGCCTTTATCAGTTTCCACCGTCGGGAGGATGCAGCAAGAGCCATCGCAGGAGTGTCAGGATTTGGATATGATCATCTTATTCTCAATGTTGAATGGGCCAAGTAAGTTCGCTCTGTCAGTTTTTTCAGTGAACTTATCATAATGTTGTGTAATCTTGCTGCTGACTAAATTTCACTCTCTTTGCAGACCGTCAAACAACTGAGGAATTCAGTGTATATCCCAGGAAGATGCCGTATTTTATTGTCGTGGTAAAATATGGCTGTTACCATAATAAAGAGAATAACTGCAAATGTCTTTGACATTATTTCTTTTCTTTAATGCATTTTCTGTCTAGGCTTTTATTGTGATTTAAACCTTCAGTTCTTCGATATTAGACAAACACCACATACGCTGAATTTCTTGATTTGGAGATGTAAACAGAGGAATGAAGCTCATCACAAAATCATAACTGGCGAAAGTGTTAGCTGGCTTTACAAGGCCTAAAATCCCAGACAGAGATAAAACCGGATTTCAGATCAAAATAAATTGACAAAAGACAACACGTGGCAAGTGAGGAATGTTGCAAAAAGTTATTAATCTTGTTTTCAGGAGATCATACCTGAAAACTATATGCATTAGTGAGGACATACTAATAGTGATAGTGATTTTAAGTGGTCAAATACTTGACAGGTTTATGGTGATGCAATTTTTGTCCCAGCTTTTCTTAATATTAGCACTGCACAGTGTACCTCCATGACCTCGACAAATGAAGCCTGTCTTTGAAAACATTTTTATTGACTAATTATAGTGGTGTCAAAAAAGCAAAACACTAAAACATTGAAAGAAAGAAAAAAATACAGACACAATTGATAATCATGTTTCTATAAAAACAAAATCAAAAGATTTATGGATACAAATTGCTAAAACAAAACATGCCATTTGAGCATTACTAGTGCTCATGTTTCTAATACATTTAAGAATGTAGCTAAGAAACTTTGAGGATTCAAACGTGGCACATAACAACTTTTTTGGCTTCAAAAATGCATTCTCTCAGCTTATCGGTATTTGTAATAAATCACACCTCCCAAAATAAAGATAACAGCTAGCACAGTGATTACAATCCCAGCAGTGGCCCCGGGACCAATACCTAAAGAAGAATCAAAAAGCTTATAGATGATAAAAG
The DNA here is from genome assembly GCA_015107715.1 of Tylochromis polylepis. Classification (NCBI taxonomy): domain Eukaryota; kingdom Metazoa; phylum Chordata; class Actinopteri; order Cichliformes; family Cichlidae; genus Tylochromis; species Tylochromis polylepis. The sequence goes on along the minus strand of VVHJ01007789.1, from coordinate 5,307 downwards.
TGTAACAGGATGGGAAATGTAGTGAATTAACTGAACTGAACTTACCTGGAGGTTTGTTGACAGTGAAGTATTTGGTCACAGTGCCCTGGGTGTTTGAGGCTGTGCAGGTATATATGCCTGGAAACTCAAATGATGAGGTCAAAATAGGATGAGTCACATCTTGATTCTTGTTTGTCTCTTGTGCTGCTTGTGGGAATTGCCAGAGATATGATGGCACGGGGTTTCCTGTAGCATTGCAATTTAAAGTCATTTTTTCACCAGCTGGAAGTTCAAGTGTCTCATTTAAAGGATCAATGAAGGTTGGTGGGTCTGAGGATATGTGAAATCAAAATGCAGGCACAGAGAGAGAAAATTGAAGAAATGAAAATACAATAAATCTTGTGACGGTTAAATTCATCCTTAAAATCTTAAGTACAGTCACTTTGTGTGACTTTGAAACACAGCACACAAAATTAAAGACAAAGTATAAAAAGATAAGAAATGTAATGAATTAACTGATAAGGGCTTACATGGAGATTCGCTGACCGTGAAGTATTTGGTCACAGTGCCCTGGGTGTTTGAGGCGATGCAGGTATAGATGCCTGGAAACTCAAATGATGAGGTCAAAATAGGATGATTCACATCTCGACTCTTGTATGTCTCTTGTGCTGCTTGTGGGAATTGCCAGTAGTATGATGGCACAGGGTTTCCTTTAGCATTGCAATTTAAAGTCATGTTTTCACCAGCTGCAAAGTTCAGAGTCTCATTTGAAGCACTGGTGAAGGTTGGTGGGTCTGAGGACATATGTGAAATCAAAATGCACACACAGAAAAATTTCAAAAAAATGAAAATACAATAAGAAATCTTGTAATGGTTACATTAAGATCATGTTAAAAACTCACAGAGTACAGTCACATTATGAGCCTCTGAACGCACTGTGGGAGGACCTTGTTCCTCTGGCCACAAGTTCAGCTTTGCTTCACACCAGATCTCAGCTCCATCATCATCTCTATGAGCAGTCAGAGTGAGGACAGATGACTTACTGACTGGAGATGGACTGGACTCATCAAAAGTCTCAGATTTCATGATATAATTTCCTTTGTGCCAGAGCACAGAAAGATTTCTTACTGGTGCAACATTAACAATGTCACACTTTACGGCATACTGTTGGCCTTCCAACAGTGTATTTAATTTCTGAGTCAAAAACACACTGTCTGGCATTTCTGTAACACAAGGGGATAAAATTAATTCATGTTATTCAGTGAATACTAACAATGGCATGCTCAGATAAAGTTAAGGCTACTTACTATAAACAGTGACTGGTAATGTTTTCGTACATTGCTGACCATCACGGAGATTCACATAACATATTGGTCCAAACTCCCACTCTGGCACAGAGTCAATTTTAAAGAGAAGAGAAGAAACACCCTGGGTAAGGACCACTGGTGCATGTGTAGACTCCCATCCCATTCCATCAGTCTGGTCAGATAGTGAGGTGCAGTTGGCTGAAAAGGAGTCTCCAAACCTTACCACAACTCTAGGAGGGCTCATTTCTAACGGACAGGAAGTGCTCACAGGCTTTCCTAGAATGATACAGGAAAGCTTAACTTAGGCATATGGTCAAACACAATCTTACAACAAAAAAATTACTATCAAATGTGGACAAGCTGGTAATGCTCTACTGTGAACTGTGGCTAACAGACCTGGAGCAGCAAGATTTACTGTTGCAAAAGCTGTGAGGAGGACACTAAATGTCCAAAGTGATGAATAAAGCCACACTAAATTATATAAATAACATTATCAGGGATCACTGTCATGGTGATCCCTGAGATGTCAGCCACCCACTGCGGGTGGCTGACATCTCCATGAGGCTCCTGAACCTACCTGGGATCCGCCCCTGGGCAGGGCTACCTCCTCCAGTTTCTGCACACCTGGTGCCAATTTCAAGCAATCAGTCCTGAGTTAT
>VVHJ01007788.1:10515-21686 GCA_015107715.1 Tylochromis polylepis | reverse complement strand
GTGTCAGTTCTACTAGTGAATGTCACAGTTGCTGCAAAAAAGCCACCAAAGGCAGACTGCAGTGTAAACGCTGTCTCCAGGTGGAAAACAGGCGGAGTGATACACCTCCTGCTGTCAGGCCTGCAGGTATCAGGCTGTGATGTGCTCCTCTGTCTCATAGTGGACAGAAATTATTTTTTGGAGTGGCACAAATAATTTGTGTGGCATCTTATTTGATGCAGAACGCCTGATTGTTCTGTAAATAGTTTGAAATGGTTATAAAAAAGCCCCGTCTTGGCTGCATTTTTAGATAAATAGCTGCATTTAACTTTGTTGTTTGCAAAACTTGTGCATAGGTTTTTAAAATGTACAATTTATATTTGCATTTCAAGTTATGAAAATGATTCGTTAAACATGTTTGTGGTCGTTTCAGTAAAAAACATAACTTTTTTCTTCTTGGATTTTTAAAGGTGAATTGTAGAGGTAAAATCAAAAGTCGTCAAAAACGGACGATTATACCCTGGAGCCCAGAGGTTGAACATTTTTTTAAAGTAACACAATAGTTACTTTTCCTAGTAATTAGTTACTTTTATAATATTGTAACTCAGTTACTAACTCAGTTACTTTTTTTGAAGAAGTAACTATAACTAATTACTTTTTCAAAGTAACTTGCCCAACACTGGCCATTACACAGTTCTTGCCAACTTTGTAAGGAAAATGTAGCTATGAAAGGCACTTGCAGGTAGCTAATCTCAAAGAAATCAGTAGGCAATTAGATGGTTCACCTGTCACTCATCAGATCAGTAGCTCTTCGTAGAACATTTAGCAATCTAAATCACCTGCAATCCCAGTAAGGCTCATACCTTTAAGTCTCTTAATTTTGTGTGAATCCAGATGCAAATTTTCAACCATTAGAGGAAGTTTCCTAAATAATACCTTCAATCTAAATAAACCCAAAACAGAAGACTCTCAGGAATAATGACCCTAATGAGTTGTGTTTTGCTAAGTAGTTTTAATTATTTCAGCTTTGTTTCTGTCGCATTATGTTTTGCCTGCCGTTAATGGCTCTAAATAGAAATTACCCATCAGTTTACACACACCATGGGAACTAGTGCTACTCATACTGATGTGTAGACAAACATGTACCTTGCATACAGGGGATTATTTAATCAATGTAGTCAGGCACAAGCAAATATAAATACATAAATAGAAAGTCAACCACCAGCTGCTTTCCATAAAGTAATAATTAATCCAAGAGTCATAAAGGACATCCCATAATAAAGCTTTAATTTTTCCAAAGGGAATAAATAGCTTGAGGGCTGTTTGCAGTTCATTTAATTTAAAAGATGCATAAATCCTGTCCTGCCAAGATTGCTGTATATATAAGGAGAACTTGTAGTCTTACTGCTGGATTGGAATTAAACTAATGAAATTAAGATTTAAATGAGAGTGAGAGACGTAAGTTAAGCTCTAGATGATTATGAGATGTATACTGATAGACAAAGTGCTGAATTTTACATGGTAACACACTTACAATTGTGTTGTGTTGGACATTTGGATATGGGGAAATATGTTTTTGATTATGTTCACTCCCACACACAAGCTGACCTGTTTTAGATGTGTATTATACGTCTGTGTATAGATTTATGCAAGGTTGCATGCGGCCACACTTCCTAAAATTCCAGACTGACCAGAATATGAGACTGTTTCCATTCATGTGTGTGGGTTAGCTGTGACTACAATTCGCACTAACTATTGATTTGGCCTGTAAACAATCGTCAACTCTGACTACATAATCAATGTGATGGATTAATAGTGTGTCCACTGACAGACCGGGTAGTTTCTGAATGAGTCATTTTTGGTCCGTTTGGGCCACAGAGCACAAAGACGACACTGCAGAAAATCAGTTTTGCTCTTCTTTCACCTGCAGCAAGACCTCTGCAGGTGGACACATATGTTTCAACTGCTTTACAGTCTTGTTGAGAGCAGTTAGATCCAAAATAGACTTTTAAAAAGCTGTCTACATTGGACGATACTGCAGTTCAAATATATTTATTGCTGTTATTCTACAAGTAGGTTAGAGGGAAACTGCGCTTCCTTTTTGTGATGTTAAATGCTTGGCCTTGGACTGTAAACATCAAATAATTCACAACCACTGGATGGATTGCCTTAAAAATTGGTACACACATTTATAGTATACATAGGATATTCCTACTTTTACTTGAAGTGACACAATTGAAGGTAATATGCCAAAACGTTATATTCACGAGGAAATATCAGTTATACACGAACTTTTTATAAAACCCTATTATCAGAATCATCAGAATCAGAATAGTTTAATAATCACTAAGGAAATTATATGGGTTACAGTTGCTCCAAGACAATAACAGTAACAGACTAAACTAATTAATTAATACAATATATTGCAAAGTTTACAAATATAAGAAATAGCACTAATATGTACAAATAGGTCAATATTAATATCAAGAATATTACAGAGGTGAAATATGAATTATGAAATCAGAAAAGATATTTTAATGATAATAACAATAATTAAAAAACTTGCAAAAACACTGACAATGCTAAATAGGAAATGTTGGCATGTTAGAATGGTAAACAAACACTTTCATTAATATTAGTGGTATAGATTTTTTTTCTTTCTTTCCTTTCTTTTTTTTCCTAATGACTACAAGCAGTGGGAAGCCAAACAATTTTATAGGGGTGGCCAAGCTGAGATGATTAGTTATATTGAAGCAACATTTATTTATTTATTTATTTCTATGGCAAATTTCTATACTTTCAATGCTCCTATTTTATTAGCCTGCCAAAACAAATACGTAATTTGTTCACATTTCTTTTGATTAATCTACACAGATTGATAATTTAGTAAAAAAGAGGCGATTTCCAAAGAATTACAATATATAATATATTTTTATGTGACACTCAATTATTTAAAAATTAGCTGTTAAATTTATTCTTTTATTATTGGTAAAGCTCCCAAGATGGTTAAAATTTAAATTTATGGTAGCACTAGTAAAATGTGCTCATGTGGGAAGCACAGCCAAAGAGAAATGGTTCAGCAGAAAATGTAATGGAAAACTCCTTAAAAAATTCTTGTATGCTGACCATAAATTCAGTTATTTTAGTATCTGCATAACCCTCTGAAAGGCAAGGGGGCAAGACCTCCTCTGACTTAAGGTATGTGTAGTTCTTCCCCGAATGCGGAGCTATAGCTCTGCTCCACAGTAGAAAAATTGGGCATAAATTTTAACTTATTAATGGTTTGCCAAAAGCAAGCTATTAATAATTAATTTGTGAATGTCAGTTTGTGAATGTCAACCAGAAATACTGCAAGAAACTGTTCAGTTTTCTCAGTAATTCATCCTGGATTTATACTGCACTATGGAAAGAAGTGGATCCGTGTTCTCCATCTTTAATACAGTCACTGTTATTAGCATGGTGATGTCAGCATTTTTTTTTTTTAAATAACTTGACCAAATTAAAGACAGAGTAAAATGATGATAAAGCTTGTTTTGAAAACCATATGGAAGTGTGGTTTGAGACAGCACAGTGGTGTGGCGGTTAATACTGTTGAAGCTCCACTGAAGTTCTTGGGTTCAAATCCACCAGCTGGTTTGCACTTTTCTGTGAAGAGTTTACATGTTCTCTCCAAGTACTCCAGCTTCCTCCCACAGTCCAAAGATGTAGTTAGTGGGTTACCTGGTCATTCTAAATTGCCAATAGGTACTAACGGTTGTCTGACTGTCTGTATTGGCCCTTCAATAGACTGGTGATCTGTCCAGGGTGTACCGCACCTCTCACCCTATCACAGCTGGGATTGGCTTTAGCCCCCGCCCTCCCTGCGACCCAAAATTGGATAAGTGGAAGAGGGTGCATGGTTATCCACCGTCATCTCCATTTCTATATGCATACAATAAATTTATGTTTGTGTCTCTGTAGGTAAGTTGTGGATTTAACTTCTTTCACATATCTTCTGAAAAACTAAGATACATTGAACTCCCCTTTTTAAAATTGTCTGGATTTAATTTGGGATACTTTTGTTGCCTTGTTGGCACTTTGTAAGAAACCCCTGCTGTTTTGCTTAAATTCCTTTCAGACAGTGGTGTCAGATGATTTATAGTGCTCTCCATCCACCTCCAACAACCTCTACTGTTTCCCATCAATCCACATGTTGCACCTCTCTGCACTGCAAAACTTGTCAACAGGCCATTAAGTGTTAAGCCTCCAAATCCATTTTTAATTAAAGAGTTTACAAAATTAAAATGCAAATCATCTTTCGAGACAAAATAAATGAACAATGCTTACTTGAAAAACCAAATCATGAAAACAAGCTGTACTGTTGGACGATCCATATTTATTCACCATTTCTTTGTTTCTAATTCAACACCATGTTTCCAGAATTGGCTTTAATCAAATGGGGAAAGGTCTGAATGGCCCTGTGGAGTGATCTGTTTGTTCAATGTAAATGTGCTGAAGAAATCTGCATTTACACGTTTTTTTCTCCAAGACAAATATAAACGATACCAGATTAAATGACTTGTTAAGATGGATTTTTTTTTTTTTTTTTTTTGCGAGGAGTGCAGGCTAGCTGAATCCAGAGCCTGTCTTGGGGAGGAGAACAAATCGGCTCCTTCATGGCCCAGTGAACCATCGACTTGGTAACCAGCGGAGTCCTTCAGATAGAAAAGATGCATGGTGCTTTAAACCATGGCAGGCTTCTGCTCCTCAGCCCCTCCTCCTCTCCTTTCCATTCCTTTTGCTTGGGCTTGAAACCACTGCTCCATGACACTGGACATTACACATAGAATAAAAATGAGGTGAGGCAGCTGGAAAATTGAACATGTTGTCAGGCTGCAGTAGCTGTTTTCACTGATTTAGGAACTGTAGGCCACACTCGATTAGGGTCATTTATTTTGGGTAATGTAAATACAGTGATAGTGGGGTTGGCCATGTGAAGAATGGGAGTGTGTTGCTGAGTTTATTGGTAAATGGAAAGTTACAGTATGGTATTTTTAAAAATGGTGGATTATGGCTTTTCCGTCTACTGACTGTGATGATTATTGCAGTGTAGCATTTTGAGATATAACCACGAACAAGTGATAAATGCTGTATAAAGCTGCCATTCTCTTGGATGACTTCAGTTAAACGCTACAGAGGAGTGCATGCAACCCTGGCAAAGTTGATCTTTGTTCAAGTGAATGGTTCAGCATATTACATGCAGGTCTTACTGATTTATGACGTGCATATTTTCATTTTTCCTTATTCAAGCTGAAACTCCAAGCAAAAGAGGTGCAAAAGAATTATTGTCTTTTTCATCTTTAGTGCTTTTTTTAAAATCACAAGTACAACCAAATATCAGATTATCTCAAAGCGATGGCTGAAAGGCAAGCGGCTTAACTCACGTGCAATCTTTGATCTCTGCTTTGAGTGGTTGCCTCAGTTTAACAGAAGAAAACAAATGAGCATTCAAAAGCCACATGTAATAAATTTCTCAGAGAAAGCTGCAGATTTGCATGCTGCCTGTGTGATCTGCAAACATTTGGCATATGTGTGACATTGAACTTATCATATTTAAGAGGTGAAAGCCAGTCACAGTCATGTGACTTACATAAATCTAAAGTAGATACAACAGCATCATTTTTTCAGATGAATTTTTTATGGATTCAACAAATATAAATATGAACTGACTGAATGTAAAACAGGGGTAATTAATTTCAAATATTCTTTGCAGATATGCTCCAGCTATTTTGTCATTTTAATCTGTTTCATCCGGCAGATGACATGCCAGTCATCGAAACTGCACTAACCTGCATGAAAGGTGCTACACAAATAAAGAGTATTTTACTGAAGGCTGATAATCAGTGGTTAAGAAGATTAAAACGTGTATTTTTCAGTACAAAACAGCAATTTGCACATTTTACTTCAAACTGTCCCTCCTTTCGCTAAAAGTCACTTCATTTGAAAAGAAAAATCATGTTGTTTGAAGACACATGTAACTTCACTGCCCTTAGTGACGTAAAAATTATAATGATTTTTAGTCATTATCATTAAGCTATAAATTATACATTTATCTAATCACCAAAACAAATAAATCAAGAGAGATTTTTACAGTACAAACAATGCAAAGAAAAACTATTCAAGAAAACAAAACTATATTTGCAAGATATAATGAGAATGCCTTTACTTAACAAAAGGAGCACAGCGAGTTGTAATAGTTTCCTGGTACAACTTTAAAGGAAGGTAAATAACCTCTGCATAGCTCAAGTGACCATTCTGTTGAAACGTCTAATAAAACAACAGCCGGTGGCCACGGCTTTCGCTCCCTCGCTGATTAACGGCTCAGGTCGTTAGAAGTCAACCGAAGTGACCTCACTGCTCTTTGACCTCTGTTAGTCAGTATGCTGTAATTGCTGTGTCCGTGTCTCAGGCCGGCTGGAGCATGTTTTAAAAGGACGGCGATAATGTCTAACACACATAAACACGCACAAGCAGTCATTTCTCTCACAGTTTCCCTTCTCGTAAATCACAAGCCCAAACGCTCACACTTTCATTCTTGCACATCTCGCTCACACGCTTCCCTGCATCTGTGTTTGCAAACTGTCACGATTAGTGCAAGAGACTGAAGAAGCTTAATGTTCTAGAAAAAGTTCAAAGATCTTAATTAACACTTTTGAATTCACAACAGGTAAGAATTTGCAGCTTTTCAGAATGTTAGTGAAGTCGATATTCAAACAGTGGTTTTCAGTTCTCTTTCTTTTTGTAAATCCAGCTGCCACAGGGTCATATGACAGGAAAGTCTTCACTGTTCTCTCTGGTTGCAGGCACAGGTTGCTTATGGTTACTTTCCCACTTGGAATTGCATGTAAGACTACTTTGTTTTCCACAGATGTATTTTCTGACAATTACTCTCTCTTTCTCCGCAGTCTCTAGTGCAGGTAAGGTCTCTGAATATGTTGGTGAGTATTTGTGTGCGAGAGGGGTCAGTCAAGTTTCCCCAGAACCAAGGGTGGCAGGCACACCACGACAGAATTTGTGACAAAGAGGAAAAACAGACAGCAGGTCAGAACCTGAGAGGACGCGGGGGACCACAGCACACCCACTCCCAGGCATCTCGTTTCCTAATATTAGTTTCACTCTTATATAAAGTAGTCACACACAGATACAGTAACAAACACAGTGTTTCCATCACATTAGAAGATGTTACTTTGACTTGCACTCCTTTCTTGGAGACTTCCTCTAACCATAACTGCTGATTGCATAACCCTGTCCAAAACCTTAGGTCAACTAGTCTTATGACTGTATTTAACCAAATTACTGTTCACACAAGGACTTTGCATACACACACACACACACACACACACACATACATACAGGCACTCCCCCTGACTGTGTAATGGTCTTCCTTTTGCCTACAGCTCCAGGTCGCTGATGGCACTCTGTGTGACCTTTAGGCCACGATACTCTCAGTGTCCTATTTGCTTCCATTTACTATTTTAGATCCATTTTCATTAGTTTGATCCCAAATTTACTCCCGTTAATACCTCTTGATGGTGGTTGTGAAGAGCACCGGCAAATATTATAGTAGATGACTGTGCTGAAATTAAATTGAAAGCATTATTTGTAACCATCTGTAGTTATTAATTTAAAGCGAAGACCCAAATATGAACCTGAATTTTTTGAAAGGAGTTTTTTTTTCTTTTTATGTTTTGTTTTTGCCACATAACAAAATTGCTCTATTTTAACCAGGGTGGGGAAGAAAAGGTCACTTTTCAACAGCAGCTCAGACAAGTTAGCAAAAATAATAGTATTTTTTGTTAATTTGGGGTAATTTTTTTATAATAATATTTGCAGCTAAATATCACATTTTCATTTCAGTGAGTTTATTTGAAACAGGCAAATCCACGTCTTTAGGACTCTTTGATCAGTGCTGGCAAGATTCGCAAACAACTCCCGATAAGTCCATTTACTTAACTGCTTATCCAGTTTTGGGTTGCTGGGAGCTGTAGCCTATCCCAGCTGTCACAGGGTGAGAGGGAGATATGCTCATGACAGGTCAGCAGTACATCACAGGGCTAACACAAGGACAGCTAACACACCTGCGGCCAATTTAGAATCAACTTAACAACCTATTATTTGGACTGTGTTAGGAAGCTGAAGTACCCCCCAAAAAACCCACACAGGCACAGGGAGAACATGCTAGATTAATACCATTATGGCCCCAGTAACGTCTGGCAAGCTAAAGTAAGATAAAAATAAGAACAAAAACATTCATATAACAAGATTTGGTTTATAGTCTTCCTCATCTTTTATTTTTTCTTGTTTTTATGTAGCTTTGGTGATTTGTTGTGTTATTGCATGTGGACCAAAGAATCTTATCAATGCAGTGTACAGAATGATATAGTGGCCGTTTCTTTTTCAGCTGATGTAATACAACACCACAAACTGTGCCATCCTGCTTCTCACCCACACAGAGGGAGATGTGGGACAGTGTTCTTTTCTTGACAAGCAGCTCTTCATATCACTTGACAAAGTATCAGGGTGCCTGGAAGTGTTAGATGCTGGCATTTGCACTTAAAGCCTTTGTGAATAGCTGCTCAGTGCCAAGCAAGGGCTTAGGCTAAATCGATGATGACTGTGCCAAGAGAGAGAATGAAAGGGTAAATTTTACACAGCTGTCCATAAAAATAACGGAGGCAAATATCATTCTGAGGAGAAGTGTGTGAGTGGTCTTAGTTTCACTCAAAAACATGATTTGGATATTTTAAGAAGATCAAAACTGTGTTAGGGGCAACTTTACTAAAAAGTGAAGGAAAATTTCACAATAAAATATACTCTGGGTAACCTGAAAAAAAAAAAAAACGGTTTACTGAGCAAATTAAACGCAGTAAACTTGATTGATGTCAAGTAGAAACACAGTGTGTTTGTGCTTTCTATTTTTTTCTGTTAATGACATGCCAAAATGCCTCATTCAGTGTTTACTGCGTGACTTGGTGCATTTTGCATACATGTGATCACCATTATTTGTGAATCAGTTAAAGCATTGGGTTCTCACGTCCATGTGTCAACAAATAAATTCTGCAAATCTGAAAAGTTTTTTTTCTCTTTGGTTGGTTTTTGTTGGAGTGGGTGGATGTTAATGTTGAATTAATGACATGAATATATTACATGAGAAACAATGAATAAAATACATCAAAATTTCCTGTGTTTGCTTTGTTTATACACCTTTTGCTTAAGTTGCATGGTAGAGCAGTTGTGTGAATCATGTTGTATTGTTTAATTTATTGGCTTTGACTTGATCTGATAAATACTAAATCGTCCTACTGTTGCTGCTCTTGGATGGAAAACTTGCACGTGTGACACTGTGGACCAGCTGAGCTCAAATCTTACTGAAAGGTATGACTTTCAGCTGTCTCTGACGCAGAAATGACTCAGCATTGAATGTCACGGCTCTTTAAATAATAGACATCAGATTTTTACAACAGTCACGGAAATTTCTGATTTGTTCTGCCGTGGGAAATGTGAAGTTCTGAATGTGAATGCATTTTGTTTCGTAACATCTGAAGTCAGAAAGGTGAAGTTTCAGAGTTTGGGTTTACTTTTAGAGCCCCATGCTATGTAGATTTTTAGCAAAGCTGACAGATCAAAAACTTGTATACAAATCATGCTGATTACTACCATATGTCAGTACGCCAAATGTGCTACATTTCAGCTGCAAATTGCTGCACTGCTGTAAGTTTTCTACTTTATTGTCTCTTGTTTTCTTTTATCCTGTTTAGTGATGTTTAGTGGTAGACCTTGCAGCTGAGAGCTGTACATTACAGTTTTGTAGATTTCACGTTAAACAATAATAGTCTCTATTATTCAGTTTCAGAAAAAAAGTAATGTAACTTTAGTTTTGGTGAAACAACTTCTAACTAAAACAAACAACTCATATGGAGTATTTGTAGACTTATTATTATCACTAGCTATATTACTGGGTACACTGCAAAATTTCCAGTGTTTAATTGACACTAGAAAGTGTCTATATGGGTCCACTCTTTTGAGTGTTAACTAAACACTTTTGACAGTGTTATATTTTTAACAGTAACCTAGTCAGTGTTAAAGATTAACAATGACTAACACTGAAATATTACTTATTTTCCAGTATTAGAAAATCAACACTGCTCAATGTTAGTCATTGTTAATCTTTAACACTGACTAGGTTACTGTTAAAAATATAACACTGTCAAAAGTGTTTAGTTAACACTCAAAAGAGTGGACCCATATAGACACTTTCTAGTGTCAATTTAACGCTGGGGATTTTGCAGTGTGGCTGGATGAGTTGCTGCTGTTAATGTTGTCATTATTAGTCTTACTTAAAACTTGATGTAGCCATGTTGTATTAAATTGTATTGAAATATTCTAGTGTCATAAAGCCTTTGTCAATAAAAGGTTTCTCAAGGTTTCATCTTGGGTCCTCTGATGTTTATATTTTGTTTTAAAAGTTAATCATCTTTACCTTCAGCAACAGGTTTTTTTATTTATTTATTTTGTATTGCTTCTGTATGTACATTTCAGTAAGTTTTACTTTTATTTCACTATGATGACTACTTCTCTAGCAGTAATGGTGCATATGCTGTAAATAAAGTATTTCTGTTCTGTTGAGTGAAAATAACCATTTAATCAGGTCTTACCGAACTAGCACTGAAAACCACTGAAAACCTCTTATGTCAGGTGAGGTGGAACCTAAGTAAAGAGGCCTGCAGTCAAAGGTTTGAAGTTTCAAATCATCTTTTTGCTTTAATACTGAATGCATACACCACTTGGATTATGTGAAGGAGCCATCTGTCTAGTAAATGTTATGTTTTAGTTGAATTTTGTAAATTTGTCATAGAAAGCAGCTCCCTGGTGCACATTGGCAACTTGTGGTTTTGCAACTTCTTAACTTTTTCCAGCAAACCAAAATGCTTTTGGCCAGCCCCACAACGTAGTAGCTGAAATGAGCTAGGGTTTACCCACTCTTTTATTTACAGCTGGACGACTGCTATGGCATCCTTTTTCAAATCGCCTCCTTGGTAATGACAGTAATCATCACAATCCAAGTCCTCAAACAAGGCGTTTTTGGCCAGCTTCGTCCATTTCACTCCCCAATCCAGACTCTCATCATTAGGTGCTTTAGGAAGTGTAACTGG
>VVHJ01007786.1:7611-17822 GCA_015107715.1 Tylochromis polylepis | reverse complement strand
TTTTTTTTTTTTTTTTGTTTTTTTTTTTTTTTTTTTTTATTTTTTTTTTTTTTTTTTTTTTTTTTTTTTTTTTTTTTTTTTTTTTTTTTTTTTTTTTTATTAGGAAAAAAAAAAAGAATTAACTTCAGATACTCTTCCCCCCCTTTTCCTACCATGTAGACACAGAGCGCAGAAACCGAGCGGGGATTCTCTGGTGATCAGGATCGCCCCAGCCTAATTGATTGCAACAGTTGTCAGAGTGTTGTCTGTTAGGATGGTGACAGGCATCTGAAGAAAATGATTAGTTTTCTGTTGGGAGAGAGACAGCTCTGGATGTCCCAAACTGCAAACTAATAAAGGGGGGAAAGCAATAAAGCTCGTGGACAGCAGGTTTGACTGTTTTTATAGACAAATCAATAAAATGATAGATGATGGAAAATAATGGCATCTCAGCTGCCGATTTCTACTGGGGTTTCAAATCATGATCTTTCCCCTCTGCACACACACAAAAGCACACGGTTGCAGCACATTTCTGCTTTGATATGAACATGCAGCGACACATCAATAAGTTTATATTTCAGTATATTACGTGTCTTTATGCATCTAACTCTTTGGGATATAAATTACACTTTGAATTTTCCCTTTTCTGCATGTTCAAAGTAATTGTGTTTATGTTCGTGTGTCATGGCTAACAAAGTAAATCTCCCACTGCAAATCTTTTTGAGACCAGAGGGCCAGTGTCAGGATCAATACCGATGATAGGTCTTCCTCTGAGCCAGCCTCTAATTGGCTCAATTTCTAAAGTGTCAGTGTGGTTTTTCTGTGAGCGTGTGTGTGTGTGTGTGTGTGTTTATAGTGTGTGGGCTTGTATATAACTAATATTACGGCAGACCAGTGAACGACGAATCTATCAACTCCTGTGAAATTTGATCCCAGAGAGTTTCATTTTGTGTTTTAGCAGATGCAAGCCTCAAAATGTTGCTATGCTGGAATTTCACCAGTGTTTGAAAGCCTGGCAGCTCACATGGAGCTAAATTGATCCTCTACCAAATGTACCAATAAGCAATGGAGTTTTCGTTTTATATATGTAGAAAAGTTCAACCATTAATTTAGCTAATATAGTTTAACTTTGTTACACGTATAAAAAAAAAAAAAAAGCTGAAATTTATTAAAGCTGTAAAGAAGTTTTGTAACAAATTACCAAACAAATGTAATGACTTAAAACTGTTTTAATTGTGAACCCAATATCCACCCATTTGTGTCCACTGCTGTATGTGAATGAAGTGTGTTGTATGTGAATCGGTGCTCTGTCGCTGGTACAGCCTAGAAGTATTGACATGGATCCTTCAACATTATATTGCAACATAAACTGGCAGAGATGCTGCTATGTCATAGTGTAAAGTCGCAATTTGCTAAACCTTGAACTGTGTTGGGTGTAATTTCCCATAGTTGTTATCAGTTTGCTTTGAATTTCAGTTCTGAAAACTGCATTTTCTCTCTCACATTGTCAGGTCTTTACCTTACAGTATATAAATCCTTGAGGGGATTGTTGTTGTGATTTGGCGCTACATAAGTAAAACTGAATTGATTTTAATTGTACGTACTATCCCTATTTCTATTTCCCATCACTCTTGCCACATTTTTGTGGTATGAAACAGTTTCAGCCACATTTGATTAGGCATTTAGTGATTAAAAGGCATTCTGGGAAATAAAGACGCTTACAAGGCAGAACATGAGTAGATAAAACAAAAAAGGTGCTTTTCCTTTTTTTATTCACCGTGCCAGAAATGAAAAGAAATGTTAGAATATCAGTGGTTTATCTGCTTTAACTTTACCTCATATCTGTTTTAGGTCTCATTCTCGCCACCGGCGGTCTCGCAGTAGGAGCAGCAGTCGCAGCCGGCGAGGTACCCACAGCCGCAAACGGAGCCGCAGCCACAGCAGGGACCGGGACCGGAGCCGGCGCAAGGGCCGTGACCGGGAGAAGGAAAAAGACAAGGAGAGAGGACGGGACAGAGACAAGGACAAAGAGAAGGACAAGAGTAAAGATAAGGCAGAGAAAAAGGGGTAAGTAGGATATTATCCCTTATATGTGAGATGACAGCACAGGTAGACACAAAGATACCTTAATAAGTCTTAGGTAGTGTCAACTCTACTGGACCACAGGAGAGCAGAAAATGCTGATTGGTGTAATACGGACATAAACGTGGCGCTCGGTCTCAGCTCCTCCATCCGTCCATCTATCACTCGATCCTTCCATCCATCAATCCATCATTCCCTTTCTTTCTCCATTTCTCCTTCTCATCAAGCACTGGGCAGCACGGGCCATGTAATGCGATATAGTTCCCTCCTGTAAGAGAAAAATCTCACAGTGATATAAAAATAGATGGTAGTTAGGAGTGTGGCACAGGTTCAGTTTTTACTGAATGCGTTGGTCACCAGATGATTTCTGATGTCTTTAACTGCACTTTTCACCCTCTGGACCCGGCAGCAATAAGTCTAGAAACATAACAGGATTATATGCACCTCCAAATGTCTTTGTTGTCTCTGTCAGGAAAAAAAACAATAAACAAGAGTGTCTTATTATTAAAGTTAGGAAAGTTAGCAAAGGACATCTACACTTGCAAGTTTTTGTCTACTAAAGACTCTAATACAGACGAGGAACAGGTTCTGAGTGTTAACAGTTGTACACTCCACTACAGTTATAACTACCTTAGAGACTTCTCTGTGCGTCTGCCGATATAACACTCTCAATACCTCCCCCATCTCGGCGTTCTCTAATGTGATTGGAGGCCACTGTAATACGGCTGGTACTCGGTTGTTGCCTGTCACATTGAATGGCACAGATGTGTGTATTAAACTGTGGATCCCAAGAGTGATACAGAGCATCTGTTGTGCTACACATCAGTTTGCCAGACTTTAAGTCCCCCGTGTGACTGCATGGAAACTCACGGACAGGCTGCTGTCGACAAAACCTTAAGCCGATTAATTGATTAATTCATCGACTGAAAATTTAATGGCAACTGTAGCCTTAGTGTTGATAATAAACAAGCATCTCCAGCTTTAGAAAACGATCATGGGCACTTTTCAATTTTTCAATGATCAGTTGAGGATCTCATTGGCAGATTAGCAGATGTATTTGTCAGTTACTGTCAAAACTCTTGTTTTAAGGATTGCTTATATTATGGTTAAACTTTATGTGTAAAGTTTTCTGGGAGGAAACACTTTGAGGGAGTATTTTCTAGGCTTTTCATTGGTTTTTCCGTACAGAAACATGCAGTAATAGCTGTACGACAGTTTCTGATTTTATGACTGTTTGATCTGACTAAAATCTCCATTCCTCAGATGTGTTCTTGATGAAACTGTGCAGTCAGATGAGGAAACTTCTCACTGCAGCAGTGGCTGTGAGAGACCAGAAATGCTGTCTGGTATATCTAAGAACATTTCTTTCTTTTTTTTTTCCTTTTTTTTGTCGTTGTTGTTGTTAAATGACGCACTGAACAACCTTAGGTGGAAATCACGTGTACGGTATCTCATTAAGTGATGTAAATGCTAAGGACAGAAGACGATGTATATCTTTGCTAGCACAACAGATTTTATATATTTAGGAAGTATTATACATTGACGTCATTGAGGAAAACACAAGCACTATCAGGAATATTGTTAAACAATTATGTGTTATTCAAGCTGTGGTTTCTTGTTTATTTAGAATTAAAGATGGGTCATATTTGTCGATAATAACAAATTCTGAAGGATTTCTGTGTATTCAGCACTTGTTTTTTTTTAATTACTTTTGTTGGTCATTGGTGAAAAGCTTGGGTGTTAAGACTTCTCTGTATGGCCAGAGACTGGATATTTGCTTTTAAAGGAAAAGTGCTCCCATTTATTTGCTGCCATTACATATTGCCTTTCTTAGATCAGTATCAGGAAAACAAATAAAACTAACGGTGAAATGTAAGGCCAGCAGACTATATCCATTTTCTTATTAAGGCTTCAATATCCTTTAGCATCGATAGGAATCTCTTCTTTTATCTCTGACCCTGCTTTAGCTTGTCTGTGTGCAAATTTGTGCACGTCTGTGCGTGTGCGCGTGTGTGCATTTCCACCTGTGGCAGTGTTGATTTATTTCAAACTGCCTAAGCCTGTGGAGGTTTAAAGATTGAATAATTTCGACATATGGCGCTGACCCACTAACTGATGTGACGTATCGAGTCAGCACCCACTTTAGTAAGTACAACTGTGAAATCTGTTGCAGTGCACCACGACACCTCTGTGCTAAATCCTACCTTTACAAAGCTTCTACAGTTTACATGTATATAATGTTTAAAGATTCTTTTAAACTACATCAGGGTGTTAATATAGTTTTTTGCCCTTTTAAAGATAAAATATAAATATCTTGTCTTTCCAAGTTAGTTAATTTATCAGCAACAGAAAGAAAAAAATGGACTTGGTTAGGGTTTTTTTTAGCTTTAACTTCAGATTTAACACTAAAGACATTGTTTTCCAAGTCATGTGATATTACTTTACAATAGACTATTGCAGTTGTAAGAATTTAATTTTTTAAAAATTAGATATTAAAGCATCAAGACAGAACAAGGAAGTTCAAAGACACTGATGTAGAGTGAGGTATATGAGACACTTTGTACAATAAGTTACTTGGTAATATTCATTTGCCAAGCGTCCAGTACACACTGTACAGTTCATATCAAGTTATGTTTTAATTTTGGATATGAACTCTCAATAACTGTCCCATTGCTCCTTGGCCGCATCATTTTTTACAGTTAAGCCTCCCTAAAATCTTCTCACAGGCAGCAAAGCCTGAGAATTAGTCTGGCACAAGTTACTAAACCAGCTATAAATACTCCCATTACATACTTATTCAGCTGTGGTAGGGCACCTCTGTCCCCTAGGAGACACAGTCTTGGTGATCTGGGCAAATCACACTTCAACTATTGGCCCATATAATCCAAAACATCTCTCTAAAAAGGAAAAACATTGGAACATTTCTGTAATCCATGCACATAAGTGCCTCTTTCAGTCTTACATTTCCAGCATAAAGAGTTGGCATTTCATTTTAAATTGATAAATAGTTTTTGAGATGATGAATTTTATGTAGGAATGTTTTCAGCTTAATTTTGACTTTTGATAGTCAGCACAACAACACACAGGTTGGATAGCTGTCAGTATGGCTGCCATTTTTGCCTGTAGATGCTGATGTGATCTTATAACTGTCCAAAACCTGCTTGATGCTCACAGGAGTTTAGCTGCCTAGCATGTCCTCTTTTAGCAGAAACAACAAGATGTTTCAGGAATATGTAAAACATTTTTTTCCCTTTTTTACTGTATCTCATTTGGCAAGCTACTTCCTCTTCCTTTTCCATTTCCATTCTTCTTCTTCTTTTTTTATGGCAATGGGGGTAGGGTCTATGTAAGCCCCTGATCCTCACCACTTGAACACAAACACCTGCACACTCCCACATACTATGACACTCCAGCCTCATTTACATCCAGGTTTTCTCGCTGGGTGATAGGAGAGGAGTGCGGCGGTGCTATGCTGATGGCGGGGTGGGGTGGAGAAGAGGCTCAGGAGCTTTATAGTGTCTGTCAGGATGAAAGAGGGGCCCCTCAGAGCGGCACCCTGACACCAACTCTGTGTGCGCGCACATGTGTTTGGTGTTGTTGTCATTAAACATTTAAGACTCCTCTAGTATGACAGCAGGCAACTTGGTGCTCCAGCGGCATGTTTTCATGCAAAATTTATTGAAAAAGACGAGCTGTTGTTAAGAGATCTTGTTGCTTTTCACCAGTGGCAAAGGGTAAGTGGGTGATTGTAGGGTTGTGTGTGTACTTGTGTACTTGTATGCATGTGTGTGCGAGTGTGTTTGCACAGGATTATGTACAAGGTTAGTAGGCCAACTTTGCTCTGGATAAGCATCTGGGTTAGTACAGATGTCGATCTCGAGACGGAGATCGTTTCCTTTAATTTAACCAGCACTTACATTGTTTGAATTTTTCTTTTCATTGACAGTTTTCCCAATAAGATTGCATGCTTGTGTGCTGCATGTTGTTTTCATTCAGCATTAAGCTGAATGCAGTGGTGAGTTCCAGTATTTTTTTATGTTTAAATAACTTCATGGCCCAACCACACATGCCCAGTGCCCTTTGATGAGGACTTCTCTTTCATGATTTATGATGACAATAATTGAGAAACGTTCCGTTTCATGGATAAAAAAAAAGCTGAAACTGTTTAACACAATTTCATAAAGACATCATGACCTGTTTATTCTCTAAATTAAATTTCAGCAAGCTGTGAGGTTTTTTTTTCTTTTTAAAATTACCTGAATTACTTCATAAATTCTCCACGAGTAATGAAATATGCCAGGGGCAAAGTTCAAGAAGATCAGATTACATCCAGACTGTATTTGCTGTCCTCAAAACAATTGTTAGAGTGCATCACCTAAATGAATACACATGCTAAACCTTCAAACCCCTGCACAGCTCTACAGTTACTGTGCAGAAGTCTTAAGTCACCCCACATTTCTTTATATTTTGCTAGGAAAATGGGAAATAGATGCAGTGACTCATTGAAATGTGTGCTACCGTGCATGAAAATGCAGCATATGGGCAAAAACGGCTAAATTGTGCCAAATTTTTTGGCAATAGCTCTTTGGGACTCAGATTGCTAGTGCAAAAATAACAAAATACATGTTAACCTGTCTTGTCTTTTACCTTTTTTTGTAGATTCTACTAAAGAAATGAGAAGAAAGCCTTTTTCTGACGGGCTATTTTTTTCTATTATTTTTTTCCTACGTTTTCTGTTATGTATAGACCCAACACTAGTTCATCTCTTGAGTTAGGTGCCTTTTTTATTCTTGAATGAGTCATAGATCAGCATTATGTATCTTAACAGACAAACAAAAAAAAGGACTGGACTGAAAATAAGTGAAAAACTAGAAGACTTTCAGAAAGCCTATTGCCCAACAACACTTACAAGAGAGTCTGGCTCCATGGAAACAAAATATAAAGAAACAAACGGTGAAACCTGAAAATCCAAACACAAACTAGGTGAATCTAAACTCATGCAACTCTTTGTTTGACAAATATCACCAAATTAAGGCCATCTGAACACCCCTGGCGTGCGATAGAATTACTGCTAAATGACAGTTTTCTGCATATACACAAATTAGCTTTGCAGCACACCAGAGACATTCTCATAATACCTTGTGCGCAGGTCAAGATTCATTTTATTAATGTTATTTGTCAGAGTTTTATCCTATTCCCTGAAACAAAGTACAAGAGGTAAACAGTGTCTCATGTTAACAACTGCGCATCTGCCCCCAGGCAGATAATTGACAGAAGTAAGAGCGTCTTTCACCTGATGTTCTGACCCAATTCACACCCGTGAGTAATGAGCAGACACTGAGAATTTACACTAACAGATGGCTGTTTCTTCACAGAATGTGACAGGTTTTAAGCATTTTACATTTTTTTTAATTTATTTATTTTTAAATTACAGCTAAATTGCATAGTAGGAAGTAAGTGTTTGTTAGTAAGTAAGAGTTTGGCATCATTAAACGCTGTAGTGGTTCAGGCTTTGATCAGGCTTGAAGGAATTTTGTTAGGTCGTGGCTGGAGAACAGTCAGGCTCCAGTTTTTCTGCATTTCATTATATTGTTAATGCATGCATGCGCCATACACACAGGTGTGTACACTCTCACTTTTTCCCCTTCTTCTCTTCATCTCGAGCAACCTTCTCCGAACTCAACGCCTTCAACAAAAAATTTCTCCTTCTTTCGGAGAAGTCGTCACCCTTTTGCTTTGGGTGGTGCTGACCTCTTTTCTCTGTAACAGATCAGGTACTGGAGGTACTGGAAGCTTCACATGCTTCACATGCTCAGTCTGAGAGGTCTGTCCAATTAGGCTGAACTCCTTGCCTATGCCGGGTCACAGGAACACATCGGTTCATCTTACTCAATTTAATGTAATTTGAGTAAGAAATGGGCACGGGCTGGGCAACTGAGGCACAGAGAGCAGTGTGGAGACCTCATGGCAGCAGAGAGCCATCTTTTCCCTGTGCATGTAAAAGGAGTTTGTATAATGAGCTTAGGGTTAAAGAAATGAAAAGACAGCCTACCTTTCATTAAAGCCTTTTTTTGATGTCCTTTTCTATGAAAGAATCATTTAGAGGTTTTTGTCTGCGAGAGAGGAACAGCAGTTCCACAGCATCCATTATTTGTACAGAATAGGACAGCTTAGTTCACGTTGGTAGAGTTTCTTTTTTTAAAATAAACCATTAATGTAAAGCATATTTTCCTAACATTTTTATACAACAAGCCGTCCTAACCAACCCACCCATTGCTGTTTTCTTTCTGTGAATGTGATTGTTTAGTAATTCCTCTCATTAGTCTGTTTTCCCTGTTGACAAACTAAACAGAACCCAACCTCACCACAGGGGTCCCAACAGGACCTGCAGGCCTGAGTTTGGCTAGCTTTGCTCCATTGCTCAGCCTTAACCTCTGGAAGCCGGGATGCTGTGAGGCAGAGAGAGAAAATAAAACAAGACCCTAGACACCGGCACACACACATTTTCACTTACTACTGTTGATTTTCTCTCCCTTCTTGCCTTACTCTGAGGAAATGATTGTCTGCTTCTTTCCTTCTGTTGAACATCTATCAGCTCATTAGTGTTGGTAATACACAGAGAAAGTAAGTGTGTTTGTGTGTGTGTTTGTGGGTGTGTAACCCCTGCCTGCGGCATCCTCTCAGCCTGGTGGGAATGTGTGTATGGGTGGTGTGGATGGGACCACTAGCTGCTGCTTCTGTGTTTGTGTGTGTGTGTTTTTTTTGTATGTGCGTTTCACTGCACTCTTGCAGGACTCTAGGCTGTGTCTGGCTCTGGGAGCGGGTCCGGGGAGGTAAGAGAGACTTCAAACACCGTCCTCGGAAGGTTAGGATACACTCACATTGACTTAAATCAATGAACTGTAAGTGTGTGTTTTATTTGTGTGTGCATCAAGGGGGGTAGCCTAGTGGCCAGGAGCAAGATGAGACGCGGGTGAAGCTGAAGAGGAGTAGGTGTGCGTGTGTGTAGTCTGGGTGGGGGTGGGTGGCTGAAATAGGAGTGATGCCCACATGCAAAGGGTGGACAGCGAGCATGTGCACACAGACGCACACTCAGGTCCCAGTAGATAAATGCACACACAGTTTGGTTCAGCTGTAGTGTTTCTTGGCCTATGGCTGTATGTAGTCATTATTTATTTTTTTAATACAAATAATGAGCATAGATTAGATTAAAAAACAAACAAAAAAAACCCAACCTCGACATTAATAATAGACTTACCATACATCTAGATAACCCTTTTAGATACAAGATGGTCTTCGGTGAAAAGCAGGTCATCTAACTAGACTCCATGCCCTTCTCCAAAACTCAGTTTAAGGCCAAAAAAAGTGAACAGTATAACAACTTATAAATAGCTTTGTCAAAAGGGTATTATCATAGGAGTCCACTACAGGGAACTGTGCAACTTGTAGCTCCAGAAAATGTAGTTAGTCTTTGCCAGTTTGGGACGATTAATGGTTCTTAAGTGCCACGTATGATGCAGACAGGAGACACAGACAGTGCATTCATTCTGTGGGCGTGACCCATTTCTAAAATTTATGTCACTTGGACTGGCTATGCAAATGTGAAACACATAATTAGTGCTTTTTGGGGATGGCTGGATGGTCTGGGAAGATTTCTTTGGTTCCCGTTGTCCCTGGAAATATTTTTCTGCTTAAAAAAAGCTTAAAAAAGGGTCAACTTTCACTCCTTCACATTTCTTTGCCTGTGTCAGTATTTCACTGAAATAGTGGATGGGTATGGGTACAGTCAGATTGATATTTCCTCCTGAAATTCAAGGTTTTTATAGCTTTGGGATGTTAAACAGCAGTTCCAGGCCATGAGAGATTAGCCTGATTTCAGGATACTGCCAAGTAGCACATACATTTTATGGAAACGGACTGGAAGACATCGCTCAAACTGAAAACAAAGCTAAAAGTCAATAATGGTGATAATTCTTACCACTATAATGTTCAATATATGATATGATTTTTAGACTGTATTATTAGTTATTAACATTATTATAAATAAGTAATCAGAAACCCTTAAGACGAGCTGAAATGAATAAGAAGGCTTTCTTGCTGTGTTTGGCTGAGAATGACCTCCCTGTTTCCTTTTTAAACTGGTGTGTGTG
>VVHJ01007783.1:14141-24434 GCA_015107715.1 Tylochromis polylepis | reverse complement strand
TAGGTGGTGTGTGTGTGTGTGTGTGTGTGTGTGCGCTTGCGTGCATGAATGGTTAAGGTTAATTGAAGTTGTTAGAGTGAAAATGATTCCCTCAGGGGGGACGTAGCAGGTGGAGGCAGTGGGTGGGTGCAGCAGCCGGTGACGGAGAGAGGGGTGAGATGGAGGAATAAAGAGAGGGGTGGGGGTGGGGGTCAAAGGGATTGCTCGTCCCCTCCAGTGCTAAGAGGCAGTGATACATGAGGACGGAGAGATGATGTGATTTATCTAAAGGTCAGGTTTGTCTGTCCGTCCCTCCATCTGACCCTTTCCACCCATCACTGTTTCTTGCCTCAGATCTCCTTGTGTTTCTCCTTGCTTTTCTTGAGTAAACCGGGTCCAAGTGAGTCTTTTTCACATATTCATTCACACCGCAGCGTCTGCTAAAGCAGCCCTCCGCCATCCTGTCTCACGCATCATTCTATATCTCTTGCCCTGTCCGTCTGTCTGTCCCCTCCTGTGGCCTTTCCCCTCTCCTCCCATACTAGCCTTCATTTCACAGATGACAGGTTGGCTGACTGTAATCCAACAGATGCTGGGGCGGGAAGGCCTGACCAACTGTTTTAACTCCAATCAGCTTTTATTGCTCTCCAGAGGAGCCCCACACAACCCCCTGCCAGCATGACATTTCAGAGAGCAGGAGAGTAAAGGCAAAAGTAGGAGAGAGAACAGTAGCTATACTCTGTGTATCTGTATGCACACGTGTGACTATGCGTGTGTGGCGATAAAGGTAGGGGGCTGATGGAGAAAAAGGGTGACAGTCATTACCCTCTGTGCCTAGTGTGGAGCCAAACTGCTGGCCTCAATCAACTTAGACACATGTGTTTATGTGTGTGTGAGACAGTGAGAGTCCAGCGTCAGCAGGGATGGAAATGTCGCTGGTAATACATCTGCCACCGTTGCCCGCTCCCGACAGCCCAAGCCACCCCTGCATCGCCCACGTCTGTTGCCTCCTTCCTGCTCTCCATCCATCTCTGCAGCCCACCTCCATTCCACACCCTCAGCCTCTCAGCCTCATTCCTCCCACAAAGACAAAGGAAGCGGCAAGTTATAGTAGTGTGACTTTGAAGCTGCTGTTGCTTGTGTCATATGTGCAATCTGTGATCTAAAGCCGTATATTTGAAGGCGTACTAAATGTTACTGTATGCACAGTTACTATCAAAGGTGCTGCATGTTTAGCAGTCTTCCTGAAGTAGCAACAGTATGTGTTTGTGTTTTTGGATTGGCAAAACAATGATAATCTTTTAGATATTATGCAGGCAATTTTATGTTATTGACATATAACTCCAGTGAAAACTAAAAAACAATTACTTGGTAATGGCATAAGCGTAGGACAAAGCATTCAGGCGAAGCAGCTTAGCTTTGACTGGTGATTAATGCACTGATTTACCCTCCGGTAATTTAAACTAGTTATGTTAACTGCAAATGGGGTACCTCACTGTTTGTGACTTTGTGACGGAATACCTACAGTAACAAAAAATAATAGAAAAGAAGAGTGTTTACTGAAGCACAAACATTTAAATGGCACATCTACAAATTCTCATTGGGTTCCGCTAAGTAGCACAATAGCAGACACCAAGAAGCAGCTGAGTATTTGATATAATGGCACCTCTGTTTATTGGATGATTAGTAGGGTTTTACTGCTCTCTGTAGAAGCATGGGCCACTTGAACTCTGCAGCCTGACCTGCAGGCAATTAAAAGCAGTGAAAGCTAGAGAAAGATTTATTGGGGGGCAGGAGAAGCTTAGCTCTTCTAATCACTTTTACTGGTGCTGCCACAAAGAGGTGATGTGACCTTGCCCAGGAAGGTGTTGTTCAACAGGACATTACACTGTCACACCTCCACTGTGACACTCATGCCTACTGTACATTCTTTGAAGCATGGCCCTCTTCATGTTCCTCGAGAATACTTCTTCACATGAACATGTACTGTACGTTCTCGCTGTCATTTCCGGATTAACTTCTCTGCCCTTTTCATCATAGACCTAATGACGGTGGTAGAAGTGGTTATACTTATTGCTGTTATTTTCTTTGTAATACTACTTAGTATTGGACGTGTCTGTAGCGAGCTTGCTACTTTTGGATAAGCTGACTATTATTTTTTGAGACAAACAATCAAGATGTGCTTAAAGTGCACATCTTTCAGCTTAAATTCAAGGGATTTAACCAAAGTATTTCATTACCTGTTTAGGAATTACAGTCAGTTTTAAACGTAGTCCAGATTTTCTGAGGTTCCAAAATAACTAGACAAACTAATATAATGTTAAATATACTGTATTTAATTTTTTTTATTACTCTAGAACGGACGGACCACCATCGCCTGCACTTCCTCCCTGCCTGCTCTGCTAGACCTGTAGCTTAGCTTCCTTTAGTGGCTACTTGTTTGTGGGTCTCTCTGCCTTCATTTTTGTCTTCAGTAATGGAAAAACATGCTCTGTTGGGTGAGATCAGGTGACTGACTTAGCCGTTGAAGAAGATCCAATTTCTTTGCCTTGATAAAGTCTTGGGTTGTTTTTGCAGTATGTGTTGGGTCATTAGCCATTTGCCCTGTGAAATGCCATGTGATCAGTTTTGCTACATTAGGCCGAATCTCAGCAGAGAATATAGCTCTGTACACGTCAGAATTCACCCTGCTTCCTCCAGCAGCAGTCACATCATCAATAAACACTAGTGACCCAGTTCCACTGGCCCTGCCATAACATTGCCTCAACAGTGTTTGACAGATGATGTGCTATGCTTTGGATTATGAACTGTTTCTCTCCTTCTCCATATTTTTCTCTTTCCATTATTCTGGTAAGAGTTAACCTTGGTTGCATCTGTTCAAAGTTGTTTTTCAGAGCTGTGCAGGGTCTTTTAGATGTTTTCTGGCAAAATCTGGTCTTCGTGTTCTTGAGTGTAACCGAGGACCAGCCTTCCACTTTAGTTGTCCCCTATGATCTTTTAGACATTTTGGTGTTGCTGAGCTGGCTAGAGCTTCCCCCCCTTTTTTTAGGAATACACTATTGTTGATTTGCCATGCCTGGAGCTATATTTAAATTTGTTTTATTTTATTATTTAAGTCTAATGATGCCTCCTCCACTTGCAACATTGTCTTTTGGAATATGGAGAGTGCCAGTGAAAATCTACTAAATACAAGTTCAATCAACCCCAGATCTTTCGTATTCTTAATACGTCATGGGATAGGGCCTTGCTTGGCAAAAGAGCTACTTATCAGTGATCTGTCATGAGTTCAGTGTTTTGAGCCTCTGAAAATGGGGGATTATGTATGAAAATGTCTCTAATTCCTAAACAGTTAATACAGTATATTTTCCAAACCTCTCGAATCAAAGCTGAAAGGCTTCACGTCATGTGTAAAATCCACTGTGGTGGTGCACAGAGACTAAATTACATAAACTTTTGGTCTTACTGTATTTGCCTTGGTCCAACTACATGAGTATGTGATAGGGATAAAATGATAACACCACTGCCACCACAGCGATCTGTTAATAGATATAACTGCTGGATGAAGCTGCCTTCACAGACACGGCATCTCGAATTAAGTTTTTGCCTATATTGTTCTTTCAGTAATTATATGATAGGCAACATGTTAACGTAATTCCTTAAATGTCTCCTCCAAAAAGTTTGTTTGGAGGAGACACGTCACTGCTTAATGCTCCAATCTGTTTTTATTACATGAGGCGCCTGACGTACCACAAGAATGCGACACAAAATTGAGTCCTGTTGAGTGCAATCAAGTTGACTGTGAAAAGGTCAGTAGTCAGGCTTAGGGAGTGATGAATAATCAGGCTGAATTCTATGTACATGATACACGAGGTTACAGTTTGTTTTTATTTTAAGTAAGACCATTAGATCATGTAACTGGCACACGTAGCCAGGTTCACAGGGCTAGCGACAATGACATTGCCAGAAGCAGATTTCAAATTGGCTAGAGAGTGAAGCTTGCTTCAGTATGTGTGTGTGAGTCATTTTCAAGGTTACTCAGCTAACAGAGAAAGGTCACCTGTGTTGCCAGCTCCACAAGCAGCTGCTTTAAGTCGAGACTAAATAGTATTGGCACATGTTCAGGATTTTAAAAGTGTCTGTTTTCCTTTTTCTGATAAAAACTTTATAAAAAGGTGAAACAGCAAGTAAGGGGACCGTAAGGGTTAAGCAGAAAAAGAGTAAAACAAATATGCTTTTAAGTAACTGTCTGTACTTCATATGGAAACTCTAAGATCTTCAACACAGGCACTGAAAACTGGGGAAAAACAGTGTTAACTTGTCACTATTGCTTCTGATATCTTAACCACTGAAGAAAACATTCCTGTACTTATATGTGTTGTTACTTTAAACTCAAACTGACAGTGTGGAAGAGGGTTTGTGCACGCTAAATCAATGATCAGTAAATTTATTACGGCTAGATGTAGTTGTTTTAGTCCTTCACCCCACGCTTCC
Source organism: Tylochromis polylepis (assembly GCA_015107715.1). Taxonomy (NCBI): domain Eukaryota; kingdom Metazoa; phylum Chordata; class Actinopteri; order Cichliformes; family Cichlidae; genus Tylochromis; species Tylochromis polylepis. Next base: position 19,964 of record VVHJ01007783.1, on the reverse strand, counting down.
ATTAAATGTCCCCGTGATTAGCGAGGCACACACAGCCAACCTAATTATCCGACGGCACAGCCAAACCCTCTACATGATTACTAACAGTTTGCTTCTAATACTGCAATTACGTTCTTCGTAATGGCAAAAAGCTATGATTAAAGAGGAAATGCCTGCTTTGTGTCTGAGCACGTTTGTAAAGGCACAAGTAGCTGGCTGCATGCATGCAATTGTGTGCTTAAAAACTAAGGTTTTTCTCCATGCCTTCTCCATGCCTTCATAGATAACCCCATTGGTCGCAGCCCCACCTTAAATTTTGTATTTATTTCTAGAATTTAAGAAAAAATAGGTTTTGTTTGAAGGTTTCTTTTCTGTTTGATATTAAGAATGCAACCATCTGTCCCACGAGTCACAATAGGAAAGGGCAGTACACCTTAATTCTAGCATATTTCTCTGTTAACTGAAGTGTTGAGGGCTTAAAGGCTGCAGCACCACAGAGGAGAAACTGAAGCAAACTGGGTCAGATGAGTGTGGTTGTGATTTCATGATGTCAGTGGAGAGAGAGATGAGATGTGTGAGACTGCGTGAGAGCCGAGAAAATCCGAGACAGAGTGTCGCTTGTTCTGCCAAGATGTTGTCTGGAAATGTTTTTAAAATTGTATAAATGTGTGTGTTGCCATAACTAAAAGGGGCCAATCAGCATTTCCATATCCTATTATTAGAACATTGTGAAGATGGCTGTTAAAGAGGTGCTGTTAGTGGTAGAATGTAAATTATTATTATTTTTTTAACCAGCAGGGGGCAGTGGAACTGCAGAGGTGTGACAGTGAAACACACAGAGAGAGGTTTATTCCCTGTGGTGAGTATTCCTTCCACGGCTTCACTCCTGGGCATGTCAGTGTACAACTAACATACTGTGGTGACATTTGAAATGAACACCCGCTGACCACTGATCATGGTACATGAACGTACTGGATGGTGGCGCGTATGCCTGTGTGCGATTGTGTATGGGTGTGTTTTTCTATGAATGTGTGTGATACCAGTCATTTGCATATAGAAGTGGCTCATGTGTCCCACACTTTAAAGTGCTCTTACACCCTCTGAGATGTGCACAAGTCTCCTCTAGTGTCTGGATGATTACGAGATTTTATCCCCAGATATGTACATGTGACTGTGCAATGTGATCCTGCTGCGAACACGTAACCAGCCTTTTTGTGTTATTCTCAAAGCTATCAGCCTTTCTTGAGTATATAGTTACCCTGCTTCTGTTAACTTTTATCCCTTTATTCACCTTTTTTTTGTGTGAACCTCAGCAGACAAAAGCACGCATATGCCCACAAACCTGCACGTAAGGAGTGGAAATGAAAACCTCACTATAGAAGTCCTTGGGTGGAGATCCACGTGAGATGTGGAGAGAGTAGTCTGTATTGTTTCCCCTTGGGTGCTTGGTTTATGGTTCACCTTCACTGCCCTTTCATCAATCTCTCTTCTCTCCAGTTTTTGTAATGTTTGCAGATGATCGCTAATAGTCTCTGTATGTGGATGACACTCTAATTAATCAAGCGCTCTATGCTGGCCAGTCCAGTAGCAACCAACAGCTTCTGACATGCAGCTAGCTGGCAATAACCAGTTTGTACAACCCTGAAGGGCTGCAAGTTCACACATATGTGTTTGTGTGTGTGTGTGTGTGTGTGTGTGTAGCAGTTGCTCCCGGCTGGAAACGCTACACTACAACAAGAGAGTGAATTTGTGTGTTGGCGAGGGATTTCCTATGTGCACACATTCAGTATGAGTTAATGTGTTTATGGCCCCCTCCTGATTTGGTCAGAGTCTCCTATAAAGGTATTCATTACATGGTAGTATGGTGAAGTAATTATGCAGTCTGGGCTCCCTGTCACGTCCAGAGGTTATTGGACTCTTGCCGCACATCAAATATGTTGCACGTTTTAGTAAACCTCTCTCTCTATATCCATCTCTCTCCCTCCCTCTGTGTTTTACTCTCTGGCACACCTCGTCTTTCATCATGTTTCTCCAGAGCAGACAGAGAGAGAGAGAGAGATGTAGTGATCAAACATCAAACCTGATCATTTCTGTTAAAGAGATCTTACACCTTTCCCCAGAATTTTTATATCTTAATTTCAGAATTGTTTATTTGTTTGGCAAGACACTATTAGTATGCTCATACTGTGGAGTGTTGGAGCCTCCAATTGCAGCCGATTGCTTTTTGGCCGTTGGTAAATTTGTGTCATCTTACACAACTCTTTGATAATTCTTGCCTCACTGAATATTCAGCAAACATCCAGAAGACAAGAAGCTCTTTCTGAATTTTGTTTATCCTTCTGATTGGATTTTGCAGCTTGGTGGCTGTGTGTGTGTGTTAACGCATGTAAATATGCACATAAACACATTCGCACAGGAACGCAAAAGCTCAAACACAAGCTAAGAAGACTCCTCATTAATTTGTGTGCACAAAAAGGGGGTGGGGGGTGGGGCTGTGAAGGAGTGGAGATGGATTGATAGGAAGCAGGGAGGTACAGGCAAGGTGATTAAAAACTCAGGCTACAGATGTTTCTGGAACACTTCAAAGTGTTGCGCCTGCCAGTGCTGGCCATGATGCATTATTGAAACGGAGCCCACCTGGCACCTGGCGCTGACATCACATACTCTGTCCACCTGGTGGCGCGCGGTCACGTGGGTGACACTTTGGGTCACACCTCCTCACACAAACCTAGCTCCCAGTGCGTTGAAGGGCATCAGGGGATACAGCACACATTCTCAACATAGACCTCAAAGGCACTTAACTGGGGCATGTGCAGACTGTAAACTTGGCCTCATGAATGGAAAGTGAGGAGGAATAATTTGCCAGTTGCAAAACTTTTATTCTCCTATATGCGGAATTGATAGCATGAAAAATATAATTTCCTTATTTGGCTTGTACCTGCCTCTAAAGTTAAAAAAAAAAAAAGTAATCTGAGAGACGATTAAAGAGGACTATTCTGCTCATTTAACTGTCACTCTACAAATGTAGCGTTGCATGATTTACAGTTTAAAATAATGCTTGTTTGTCTTGTACTGGGCCTTGGTGCAGCTGCTCAGTTCATCCTGCAACCTTCCCCCTCCATTTAAGTCAGCTTTTCTCTGACTGGCTGGTCCTTCCAAACAGAGACTTTGAACAGTTCCTGAGCTGTGTGCCTGAGCTGTGTACCTAAGGTGACCATATTAAGGATGTAACCTGCAACTGACAAAATGCAAAACTAAGAAAAAACTAACTGAAACTGAGTGGTTGCAACAGTCTGAGGCCTGAGATTTTTACTCAGAGAGTTACTTGTAGATCTGCTGACCTCATTGTTTGAAATTTTGCCCGTGTTTAATAAAAGCATCTGTCTTGGAAGAGGATATAAAAATACAGCATAAGAGGTCTGTTTTATGGTCAAATTCATGCAAAGATGCACAAAGATGCAGCAGTGTAACAATTTAATTTCTTATGGAGTCAATAATTGAAATGCAGTGACCATGATTCAGTAGTCTGCATTATTGAGCATATTCAGAGGAAAGCCTGTGAATCTTTCTGGAATATCCTCATCTTTGAAGTAACCTCCAGTGTGGTGTTGATGCAATTCTTGCTGCTTAATATTTCAGCAATCTTCTCAACCTTGTTTTGTTAAAAAAAAGAAAAGGAGAAAAAAAAGGAACTAGAGGTCACAGTTGTGTGTTTGTGCGTGTGCATGAATATATGTGCGTGTGTTTCTCCTGCATGTGTCCCCTGACACCTGTACTCTCTCAGGGTGTGGGGAACAGACAGAGGCCAGAGCCACAGTCACAGGTCTCAGACCAGTGGGGTGTGAAATGAATCACAGGGCCAACACTCTCTCCCACTGCTGCACGCACTCGTTGTGTGGGTGTGTGTTGTGCGGCGTATATGTGCGCTTGTGAGAGACAGAGGAGCATAGAAGGAGAGAAAGGACACTGAAAGAAAGGGAAGAAGGGGCGGTAGAGACAAGAAACTCCTACAGTGTGGTTTTAGCTGCATTAATAGGTCCTCAGTTAATAAAGTCAGTATAAATATTTATCAGCGCTGTAACGCTTTCTCATGAGAGATGCTGTTTGGACTAATTGTGGTGTACCTTCAGCATTTCATTTTCGTTCAGTCTTTATTGTCCACAAGACTGGGAAAGGCAAAATGTGTAACAGTCTCAGGACTTCAGACCCTGCAAGAACCAGAATCACTGCACGACAACTGCTTTTGTTATTTTGATTAATTGCAGTGTCATTAGGGAATTTGCACCTCATAAGTCAGCCCTAAAATCTTGTTTTATGGATTTTTCCCCCCACATTATGCTCACGTGGTGCATATTCATAAATAAATTTGTGTTTGAATGACCCCAAATGAATTCAAGTCAAGTGTACTGCCTGCACAGGTCCACTTGTGAGAAAACGTAAAACCCAACAGACGTAGAAACCAGGGTACAATTCTTTTGCTAATTGTTATTTCACTCTGATATTTCAGCTTCATTTTGTAGACAGCAAAAATGATCTCATTCATCTGCCTAAGGTAGAAAGCTTCTCGGTGCTTACCATAAATCTGAATTTAAGATGTGGTGTGCAAGTGACCTTTTGTGACCTGTGAGGGGAAAACTTGAAAGCAGTTTTTGTTTTAGCTTTTCTCTTCAGCCTATTTGCATACTTGAGTGGAGTATTTGAATGAAAGTGAGAAATATTTGAATAATCGTGGATAAAGGATTTTTACTGCAGAACAGAGTAAAATACAAAATATATGAAGAACTTGTTCAGAGAAGCTCTTTAACTGTAGATGTCTGCATGTTGACACATGCAATCTTGGGCTGAAGTTGATGATTTACATTTTATTTCTCATAAGAAAAAAGGCTTCAGTTGATGGGTTCATTCACGGGAGCACTCACACTTTGCGGCTTATGCTTTAAATTTTATTATGTACTTACTTTGCTTTTAATGAACTGTTCATTCGGGATTAAACTCTTTAAGATCACAACCTGCAGCTCTTCTGGAAAAAGCAGAAATCCTCCAGCAACAAGAAACGGGGCGGCAGAGGAGGGGATTCGGTGCTCCGGTTGGTTGTATCGGCTGTCAATCATCCACGGGGACTCGGCAGCACCTCCCACAGACGCACAGCGGCAGCGCAGCTTTCACCCACAATGATATTCAAGGCACTTGCGGCTCGTCTGCAGCGATAGGAGAAAAGAGGAGAGAAAAAGAGAGCCTCACCTCCTCTAACAGCGAGTGAGGTAGGGAAAAGAGTCAGAGAGCGAGAGGAAGACGAGAGGCTGTGGAGTTAAAAGAAAGACAACGGCGGCTTGGACCTCCTGCCAGGACTCTTTAATTGTCTGCGCTTTATTATAAAGTGTCTAAATTTTCACACAGATTCGACATGTCATCATCCGGTAAAGACAACAGCGGTGCCCAACACGCCAATTACGTGGGACCTTACCGTTTGGAGAAGACGCTCGGAAAAGGACAGACAGGTTAGTTGGGACAGCTTGCTCGCGGCATCCCCTTTAATTGCACAATTTATTTTCGGAGCGCTCCGCAGCGAGTTGAAATTTGGCCGGCTGGGTGTCTGCAGGTGATGAATAACTAACCGCTTAGTTACAAACACCTGCCCAGCCTTGTGGGGAATTTGGAGGGTTGTTATTTCGCCAGCGGTCTGACATAATCATTGTTCACACAGGATGTTGCTTTACATTGTTTTATTGGCTGTGCGTTGGCGTTGGACTGTGTGTATGTGAATTAAGGAGCAGCAGCGTGGAAGCCGTTCAGCAGCAGAAATGATGACAGTGTGATGGGCAATGAAAATGAACTTTTTGTGTT
>VVHJ01007781.1:14359-31462 GCA_015107715.1 Tylochromis polylepis | reverse complement strand
TGTTGTGGTGAAGAGAGAACTGAGTGTAAAAGCGAAGCTCTCAATTTACCGGTCGATCTACGTCCCTATCCTCACCTATGGTCACGAGCTGTGGGTAGTGACCGAAAGAACGAGATCGAGGATACAAGCGGCACAAATGGGCTTCCTCCAAAGGGTGGCTGGCGTCTTCCTTAGAGATAGGGTGGGAAGTTTGGCCATCCAGGAGGGGCTCAGAGTAGAGCCGCTGCTCCTCCACATTGAAAGGAGCCAGTTGAGGTGGTTCGGGCATCTGACAAAGATGCCTCCTGGGCGCCTCCTGGGTGAGGTGTTCCGGGCATGTCCCACTGGGAGGAGGCCCCGGGGCATACCCAGGACACGCTCGAGAGATTATATCTCTCGGCTGGCCTGGGAACGCCTTGGTGTTCCCCCGGACAAGCTGGAGGAGGTGGCTGGGGAGAGGGAGGTCTGGGCTTCTCTGCTTAGGCTGCTGCCCCCGGGTCCCGGCCCCGGATAAGCGGAGGAAGATGGATACACATACATACATACATACATACATATGAAATTATATAAAATAACAGTAAGAATAAACTTAGATACAGAAAAGGTTTTTCAAAAAATTGCTAGCAAATTCTTCATTTAAGAGTTTAATAATATCTCCATAACTGGTAAATAAAGTTTATTTGGTTTGTGAGGGAATTCTTTGATGATCTTGTGTAATTTATGCATTTCAAAATTCAAGTACAAAATCCTTACCATCCGCAGTACTGAATCTCGACTCAAAATCAATATAGTTTAATAATTAAATTTCATATATAAATCTACTCTCACCAAATGTATACTCTAGAACACTATCAATCATAGTCCATGTTTTAATGTGAATGATATTTCCCACTTGAGTTAGCTTCCTTCTTCCTTTTTCTCTTCTCATTCTTGCATCCATCGAAAAACTCAGGCGACAACTCTGGACAACAATATTTTTCAGTTTTTTTGCATCGGCATAGTCCATGTCTTCCAGTTTTCACCTGCAATGAATCAGTGACACATTATTATGTCTGAAATGATCATGTGAACATTTAAAATGCAATGCTTTAAGTCTAAAAACTTTTGCATGTTCGGTTTACAAATATTAGCAGTGACACCTATTCAAGAAATACTGCATTCACACTATAGCATAATATTTTTGTGCACGCTAGTATCATTTATGGTGTGACCTTCATGTTAAGTAAGTGCATTAATATTTTCAGTTTTGAGTTTTAGAGAATAGCTGTTAACTACTACGTGAAAATCAACAATCTCTGGTAAAGCTTTGATAACCTTTGCTGGATTTTACTGTTAAAAATTCCTGGGTGAAAAAAAAGATGAAAAATATTTAAAATTGTATTTTTTTTTAAATATATGTATATATTACTTATGTGTTGTATCTATTACAAGACTTCTGTGTCCTGTACTTTTGAAATTTGTCATTTTTTAAAAGCAACTTAATTGCAAAAATCAATTAAACAGTATGCAGTATGAGAAAAATGTAAAACTTATTACTATTGCTGGCAATGGCAATATGTTTTGTTGTTTTTTTAAAATCAATATTGGCATCTGTACTGCCATAAAGTCTGCATTCACACAAGCTCATCTCTGGGAATGATGTGTTTAAATGAAAATATTCATATTTTCTAAATAATATTCTAAATTGAAAAGCACCTTAATTTTAATTTGTTTCTCAGTATCAGTTCTAAGAACTTAACAGTGCATGTAGCTTATCAGTACAACATACTGCATGTATTTATAAATAGGTTATATGTCAGACTGTATGTAGACTATGTTTGTATATGCATATGTATATAGTCTTCTTTCAGTTGCTCCCTTGAGGGGTCACCACATTGAAACTATGAAAGGAAAACTTAGTAGGCCCATACACTTCTAGTGACTAAAGTTTCATGACAAAACACATAAATGCTGGGTTTAAATACCATTGCATTACGAAGGAACTTTAGCTTTTCTTTTCTGTTTTGGTCAGTCACTGCACGCATGACATGAGCAACACAAATGAAGTAGGAATGTATAAAAGGAAGGAAGCTCAAAGCTCTTTTAATAGCATGCTGATTTGCACTGTGGCAAACCACCAAAATACACAGAAACGCCAACTCACACAGAAGTAACAAGGACATTAAACAAAATGTGTGACCATTCGTTCAAAGTTCAGCCTATTCAAAGGCTAGTTTAACTTCTGATTCATATTTGAGATTGTGTATTACGCAGATTTTCCTCAACCTTTATGTCCTTTAATGAGCAAAATTATAGAAACCCTTGAATCCTCAGCTGACATTTTTTCCTGATGAGTATAATTTCATAATGAATCACAAACCCGTCGCTGTTTTGAGCTGGGGCTGGAAGGTTAACAGTAGGTGCACATATATTTAGTGTCTACATACATATTTAGGTTTCCATTGACTCTCCCACAAAAATTTGGTACTTACTAGCCAACTATTTGGGGAATGATAGTGCATTTTTGGTCTATAATGGTGTTTACTTACTGTATGTATAATTTCAAATAAGTATAAATATAAATAAGCATATAACAAAATAAATATGTGTTTGTGTCTTAATAAATAAAATGAATCATTAATAACACGTGTGTTGTACAGATCCTCTTAAGTAAAGACAAAACAAAACCAAGTAGTAACAGGAGGAACACATGGCAAAAAAATGAGGGGACACAAGAGGACATTGCAGACTTGTAAGAAGAGATAAAGAGCAAAAGCTGAAAGTGGTGGACTCAGATAATATCAGTAGGTTACATTTTTCCAGGGAGTCCACTGACTCCAGTTGGAGAGCACCAGTGAGTCTCTGGAGCGAACCCTGAGCTTGCTGATTTTCTTCGGTATCAGAGTAGATGATGAACGTTTGGTCTAAAGTCAGACAGATTAGACAATAAGAGATCAAAATGCAGTGGCTATAATGACAGACATTTAGATTTAATCAGATTTTGTTTTAGTGTAAGATTGTGCATACTTGGCCATCATCTCTAAGCACATATTCAATTTCGTGCTCCAGACTGAAGAAGCTGTAAGGTGCTGACCAGGTGGATGGGGGATCAATGGTCACATTCATGTCCTCGTTCACTACCTGACACCTGACAATCTGGGGACTATCAGGTTGAACTAAGTAGAAGAAGAAGAAGGAGAAACAGTAAATAATATGATAATTGTCCATGTGTGTCTATAAAAACAATCATTAAAACACAAACATATGTGTATATATCTGACATGAATACATTTGCCTTTCAGTTAATGCATTAACGTTACTGTTGCACTTAAAACTGGGATTACATGTTTTATTCTGAAAAGGTTTTATCATGCATGGACTGCTTACATGGACTTTCTTTTTCATCAGAAAATGTTTTGCAAAAGGAAAAGATACTTTGTGGTTGATAATCTTCTACTGAATACCATTGATGTTGCTCAGTTTTACTCATCTTACCAATGTCTCTGAGATAAAATCTCTTGGATGTCCTGAAAATGGAAAGATCACTTATAGCCTCAACAGTGAGTTCAAGCATGGTGCTTTCCTCTGCGTAGGGTGAGAGGTCGTGGGACATCTCAAACTGCAATTTCCCCTCTGTGAGCTGCCGACTACTACTAACCCACTGGCAGGACTTCAAACTTTGACTGCTAATGAAACAAGCAGTAAAAAAACAGAAAACAAAATATTACAACAAAATCAGAAATACACACATCTCTGTTGGTTGGTCTAGTTTGGGAAATTTGACTAGATTATTTTTTCTTTCTTTTTCTTTTTAAAAGTTTTAAAATTTACCAGTTTTGACCCAGTCCAAGACGCACTGCTGTGTATCTATTGCTGGTCCAGGTGCAGTTGAAGTTACAGTCATAAGACTTTGCCCGACACTTAATGAGAGAGTCTGTAATGAGAAACAATATCTTTAAATTCTAAAGTAATAGAAATGTTTTGTGGGGGAAAATGAGAGCAAACATCACTACATGTAAGATATTTTGTAAAATGAATACTTTACAGAATGTCTTAGTCTTGCCCACTAGAGAGAGAGTCTTTTACCCAAACTGCCAGCCAGTATAAAAGTGTCTTTGTTAGTGTTATATATTGTCTGTATATTAGCAATATAGGTTCCCCTAGTTGAAAAATTCCCATCATTTAGAGCATGTGAATGGTAGGATGAATGAAAAATGAAAGAGAAACTCACCAAACGTGTCTTCTTCATCATCCTTCAGCAGCAGATAGGTTGAGGATAGCATCTCTTCACCTCTCCAGCAGCTGTAGTTACCCAAACTTGGTGTGTCTACTTCTAACACGGTCAGATTTGGACCATTTAGCTTTACATTTTCGTCATCTTCCAGTCGATCACCATTCAGCTTCCATGTGATAATGTCGTCAGCTTTTGAATTGCAGGTCAGTGTGTATTGTTCATCATCACTTTTTGCCACCTCAACTACACAAAGATAAAGAAGATGGATTAGATAGATAGAGAAGAGGTTAGTAGGTGAAGATTTTAAACATCTGGGATATACCAGAATTAATATTAGGAAACAGCTTGGATCATAAAAAAAGACATACAGTTTTCTGGAAAGTGATTGAGTTCGTGAGCTCCTGTGAGGCTGATCATTAGAAGCCCAAATATCCACAGTGAAAAGGCCATCTGAGGAATTGTGTGACAGCAAAAAACATTTATTGAAAAATAATTTTAAAATAATTAATTACTTGCATTAAAATAATTATCATGTGATTTTTAGTGATATTTGCTCATTTCTTAAATAGAGAAACACTCTATAAAGTGACTCATGGAACATTTCAATTGGCTCAAATTTAATTTAGTTGAGAAAATGCATTGAAAATACTTTGTAGCTAAATGGGTAATTTGCTCCTTATTCTGTAACATCAATATGAAATGAAACTGACTAGAATTTTTATATATATATATATATATATATATATATATATATATGGCATTTAATCATCTTACATCTGGAAAAGAACTCACCCTGAAGTGATGTCAAAAGCAAAAGTGCAGACGTTCTGTCACAACGATCTTGATGATTGTATGCTCTAACTGCCCACAGAGCATCAACTTTATATTGTGATGCACACCACACATCATCCACACCTCCACCTCCAATGTAACACCTCGGGAGAGAGAAACTGACCGATCTAGTAAAGCGATAAGAATATGCACATTTCCTCAATACTGTTTTGCATGTCAAATTTGTTTACACAGCAAAGCTGTGAGTTTCAAACAGGGGACTAAAAGATAAGAAATGTGGGTGTTCAGTGGGGTGGGGGGTTGCCCTCTGCCTTTAAAGTGAAATACAGCGGTATAATACAACGTTTGATATGTGCTTATCTGATAATGGATTTAAAAAATAAATTTAAAAAAACTTCTGCAATCACAAAAACAGGACACGCAACACATTTTATGTTCAATATTAATGGCAACCAAACATTTTCTTGGTTGGCTCTTTCTGTGCTAACACACACACACACACTGGTTCCTGCTTCTAAACTTTCTGTTGTTGTTGTTGTTTTTTTTTGTTGTTTTTTTATATAACCAGGGCTGTAAATGTGGGGCAGTAGCACTCCTTGGTATCGTTCTATGCAACCTGTGATTAGAACAAAGAAGCACTGATCTTTCAGCCATCAACAGGTAATGTAATACTATAACATATAACAAGATTTTTTAATTCAAAGTTTTTTGAGAACAGACTCAACCCTCTTGACATTAAAGCTGGTAGCAGAAATATATCAGTCACTTATGGTTAAAAAAAATATATAAAGCAGCATAAATGTGACATTTGTAGTGTTTCTCACAAAACAAACCGTTACGAAATGTCACTGAGTGGTTAAGGGAACAAATTATTTTCCACTATTTCCTCGCTCTTTGCAATCAGAATGATTACTCACTTCATTGCAAAACATATTGTGAGATTAATCCAACAAAATTGTGAAACATAAGCGGAACATTTCTTTTTATTAACTGCTTATATTTACACTCTCCTAACTGTAATTCTAGACTGAAAACCGAAAAAAAATGATCTAACATTTCTTGGATCAGACAAACAAGACAGACCAAAACTGTTCTCCTTTTAGAGGTTTCCCCCCATGATATTATCATGCTCCCAAAACTTTAAAATCATGCACACACTGGAAAGGAAAGAGGGACACAAAACAGGACTTTCCCTCTCATTAGTCATATGTTGGCCAAATGTCAGCTATGACCGAACTAGACCTTTACCTCACACTTTGGTCATGTTATTATTCTCACACATACTATACACAGAACAAATGTTCCCGTCATATCTTTAACTATGTGTGAGGTACTTCCACAAAACTTAAACACTTGGCAGAGGGCTATATTAGTATTGGGTCTTAAAAATCCTTTCTGCCGTTCTACAGGCTGGTTAAGGTCAACAGAACCTCCAGTAAATTCAGAGAAAATCGTTAGGCAGTTTGAAAAGAAATAAGTTTCAGGTTTCACTTCCTCAAAACCTAAAAAGTAGTATTATTTATTAATCATCTTTAGAGAACGGTTTCATACATGACTTCAAAGTCTTAGTCACAGTTGCGCAAATTATTTCATACTTTGTGTTTTTACCATTTATGATACAATACTTGGACCTAGTTTCTACTACTGAACCTAAAGCTTATTTTGATCAGTTATTCATTTAATGTGTATATAAAGTACTTTGATTTGATTTCAACTTCAGCTTAAAAATTTTCCAACTAAAATGTTTACTTGCCAGTAATTGGACTTTGAAGGTCAATCAGAGCTCATAAAATAAGGTAAAGCTTTAAAGCCCCAGTTAATTCAGTGTTACTTCCACATGAACCCCACAACTGAAAACATTTGTATCCACTTTACATAATATTCAAAACTGTGCCAAGCTCTGAGATCACGTCAGTCCAGATAATAGACTGAGAAATGCTGTCTGGCGAACAGAATAAACACTATGTCAAGTGTGTTGTCAACAAATTAATTGTAATTAAAAAAAATAAATAAATAAGGAGCAGAAGTAGACGATGTTGGAGGGGAAAGAGATGTTTTTGCTTTAAATGAGTGGAATTCTCTAACTTTTCTAACCACATGTTGTATTTACATTAGTGATGGATGCCTCTTTTATTCTGACTAGAAAAAAACAAAAAACATTTAAACACACTGGGGAATCCAGAAGAGGGGCCTAATATGGTACTTTCCATATTAAGAGGAACAACACTGCCTCTTTATAGAAGCATATACAGGTATTTTTCTGTCCTGAATGTGTTTGTTTTTAACCTTTAGGATTATTAAACAGAGCTAAAATACCATTGCTGTCTACAAATGCCTCCTAATATGTTACACACTTAACATTAGACTTGGTGTTTGGCTGTAAGTGTTTCAAATGTACTGTGGTGATAACAGGTCCAGTATACCCCTACAGACAGCATGAGTCCTAGTTTCTCTGGTTTCTTCCCATCACTCTCAGCAAAATACAAAATACTTCTCTTTTGAAATTTTAAAAAGAACTGTGCAAGCATATGATAAATGAGAAAAGTCATCTTTATTACATGATTTATTCCACCATAACATTTTTGATGTGTGGACATCACAATGCAGAAGAGGCAGCGTGAGAAATAAAAAGGTTTGCACATTCCACTTAATTAAATAATTTCACTTGTACTGCAGAACAAGTGATATGAAGGGCTTCGTAAAAGCTTCCATAAAAAGCTGATTTTACTTGTTTTATACTAACTGTAGCACTTTGTGAACACAAAGCAAAAACGGATAAACAAAGCTGATGAACCTTCTGTGCCAAAGGACGGCAAGCCAGAAGGTGCTCCAAAATGTTTGCTGGTGGTTGTTAGTTTGCTTCATTCTTTGAAGCCTCATCAAAGTTTTCAACGAGATCTGAAAATGGAAAGGGGAGAATAAAGAAGGGTGTATAACAGATCAAGACCAAAAAAAAACAAAAAACGCTGCCCAAGTAAGAATAAGATTCATTCAGTTTAACTACTGAATAATAATATAACCAAAAATGTAAGCCCTTAGATTTATAATTGGTGGCAGAAGCCTACCTTTTACTCATACCAACATTTGTATATATGTTACTAAACATTTTAAACTAAATTAAGGGGACATATACTCCATGTGATCAAGTCCAGGATAGACAGACTTAAAACCTGAGTAACATATACAAACATCTATGTACCACTTACCCAGACTGTTAGCAATGTTATGGTTTTGATACTACCGTATAATATAAAATGAGATTGATCCATTTTAAAATGTGATGGTTATATTTTCTTACCTGGAACTTCATCGTCCTCCTCTTCAGCAGCAACCATGGGAGCTTTGTTGTCTCCTGGTGTTAAAGAATGTGGGGAAGGAGGAAGACAAAAAGATGTTGAGAGAAAGAACTCAAATCTACTGCAAACAAACAAGTCAAGAAAAGAGCACTGTGGGCACCTGGTTTAGGCAGATTCTCTGCTAATCTCCGGAGGCTGGTGAGACTGTCGGCTCCCAGCTGGTTTAGGATTCCTGGGAGCATCTCTGTGAGCTGTTTGTTCTCAGCGTGTCCTGTGATTGTAAAAGTGTTGGCAGCCAAGGAAGCCTGAACCTTTGGGTTATTAAAGTGGATCACTGTCCCATGGTTTGTGAACATATTTACCTGAAGGGAAGGGGTGGGGTTGGGTGGGCAGTGGGGGAAGAAAACAGTTTAAGGTAAGTGTAAAAGAAGACAATGTACTCTCCAAACACACTCTTCCAACCATCTCTTGGGTCCTCTTCAGCTGTTGCTGACCAGACAACTGGTTTCCAATCAGATGGCTTACAAATAACATGCTTACACTGCACATGATCTTTTATTACCTTTAAAAAAATGCTTATCTAAAGTGCTATAACACTGTTTTTTCCTCAGAACCAATTAAGTTTAACATTACAAAGTACTTCAGTATCTTAACATTGCTTATTAATAATTTTTCACCCCTATAAATCCATTAAATGTGAATGACTGCCTATTTTGTGCTGTACATTACAGAAAGAACCTATTGTACTTCTTCAATGCCAGAGATATTGTTGACTCCCAGTTTCTTCAGGGAAAACTGCAGCTTCTTATCATCTGCTGTAGCTGTTCTGTGCACCACCTTCTTCTTTCTGCGAGCTGACCCCTAAAGAGTACAAACATTAGATTAGATATGAACTCACAACTCAAAGACTACACCCAGTTTCCAGCATATGAAACGGACTCACCTTGCCCCCTATGCGGACCTGAGCCTGCAGTTTGGCAAGCTTTTCCTGGTTCATTATCGACTCCTTCATCTAATGTTAGAAACAACAGATATATATAATAAAAGGTAAGTTAGTCTGCTCTTAAACAGTTCTTTTTAACCACAGTGTTTCCAGAAATTGCTGTAGAATCTTTGTATCTTTGCAAAGTTGCCAAGGAAAGCCACTTGGGATTCAGTGCCACACTTTACTCACGAATGTCAGTCATTTGGGGAAAAGAAAAAAAATCTCCCTTGACACAATTACTCAGAACAAATTTGGTTAACTACTCATTTTTCATCTAGAGGTTGAGCAAGATGTTAGACTCGAGCAATTATTAAACATGCAAGTTTGTATAAAGGATCTTTCTGGATACCCTGATGACTAACACAAGAGCAATTTGTAAAACTATTTGCCAACAATCAATGACATAAAACATGAAAATGGTAATAACGAAGTGCCAACTTAAAACTTCCCCAACTTTCGACCAGAGCTGGGTTGTCTCAAGAAATTAACGAGAATGCACAACTGCCCCGGCCCAAAATAGCTGCACACCGCAAGTCTCGGCGGAAGCCCCTCATGAATCAGAGGTGGTCAGCTGAAGTCAGTGCCTTGAAATGTCATAAGCCCGCTTTCCCAACATGTTCTTATGATGCAAACTTTGTCTTTCTAATCGAACCCTGACGGCATGACATTTATTTATTCTAACAATATTCACAAATTTCTGTCAAATGAGCTACCGGCTAGTTAGCAATTCGAGCTAAACAACTAGCCCGGGCCTCTTAAACTGATGTTAGCATTCAGGTACAGCTGATGCCTTCATTGCGTTTAAACCCGTAATAAGATTGTGGGGGCATGTTCAAACGTCAGGAGTAAAACTGTATGAGTCTGAGACATGTAAAAGGGGTAGACGGTAGTGAACTAACCTGAGAGTGTGTAAACACGCGGGTCACACCGTCGATAAGGGATGGGCGAAAGGAGCGAAAGCGGAAGTGACGCCATTAGATGCCGGATGGTGACAAAAGCTTACAAAATATGTCCCGTGACTTAAAAACAGCGTTATTTCCAGTGTTTTCGAATTTTAAAAAATAGTTCAAAACTTTAACAGCTACTTTAAATATGGGATACTACTGAAGATGTTCAGATTTCATTAGTAGAAAAATACATATATTTACTTAAAATCAAAATTTATTTTATTAGTTTTATTACCCCTCACATATACTAATAAAAATAAATATAAATAAAAAGGCTTTCACTTTAAGTAATCATTTTGTGAACATGTTACGGTATGCCACAACGGAAGTAGTCATGCATGTAGACATGGCGTCCTCCTGTTCACGAGAGACAACGTGATTACTCGATAACATGAGAAACTTTTTGTTCACTTAGACAGCCAATATCAGTAGCATCCAATTTCAGCATATCATAAGAAAAAAATACGTTTGCACTTCTGGACTTTTTCACTTCAAAGGTGAGAATCGTCAGAGCTCAGTATAAAGAAAATGCTAGCTGGCTAAAGTGCAGTGTGCTAGCTAAGTTGTGCCTTACTGAACACGTTGGGTCACTGTCCGAGTAGTTAGCTGCGTCAGATTTGAATCTGATAACTTTGTGTAACTTTCAGCTATTCGAGAAAGCTTGAGGGTGCGTTTCTTCGATTGTTATGTACAACAAAACGCTACAGAAAAGTGGTTAGCTTGCAAGTTCCAGTCTCGTGAAGTTCTAATATTCGAAGTAAAAAGTGGAGAGCACTGAAATACAGTGCGTGTTGAATAAAAAGGTTTAATTTAAAACTGTTTAAATGTTGTTGTTGAAAAATCATCGTGATAGTGTCATATTCTGAATTCTGCTGTACTCCCACACTGAAGCTACATCATGTTAATATTGGGTCAAATTATCAACTTAATCTAATCCATTACTATCGAAATAAAATTTTCAGTTTTAGACAGAAATGTACGTTTGGATATTTTTGGTCACAATAGCAGTTCTTGTTTTTGTACTTGTAGTTTTTAAGAGTAAATAAGTATTCATGTTTTTATCCCCTATTTATCTTTACAGACGTAAAGTGATCAGCACAGAAATGGCTTCATTTAAACCCACAAAAATCCAAGTTTATCCAAAACTTGGAGAGAAAGTCACTCAAGACACACTCTACTGGAAAAACTACAAGGTAAGACTTTTCTGTCCTATGCTGTTTCAGGATTATTATGAACTAAAAATGTCCTGTATGGTATAATCACTATTTTGGTTTGTTTATTGTCCCCTAAAACTTGTGCTAAACAATACTGTTGTTATATTAAGACCATTCTATCTAAGTAATGCATCATTGTCAACATAATAGCTTAATAGCACAGTTACACCTTTCAAAAGACTAACTATTCAGGATATTCAGACTTTGGAATTGGAATATGAATAAATAACAAAATAATAAAATACGTTGAAAAAAAATTACTAATTTTAATTGCTGTGGCACGGTGGTGTAGTTGTTCGCACTGTCTCCTTACAGCAAGATGTCCCAAAACATGCATGGGGTTAGGTTAATTGGTGATTCTAAATTGACCATGTTTCAAATTGACATGATTGGTTGTCTGCCTCTCCGTGTTAGCCCTGAAACAGATTAGCGATATTAGATAAGATAATGGAAAGAAAATGGATGGATGACATTT
Source organism: Tylochromis polylepis (assembly GCA_015107715.1). Classification (NCBI taxonomy): domain Eukaryota; kingdom Metazoa; phylum Chordata; class Actinopteri; order Cichliformes; family Cichlidae; genus Tylochromis; species Tylochromis polylepis. The sequence continues at coordinate 19,561 of VVHJ01007781.1, read as the reverse complement.
CCTAATAATTGCTTTAAATTCTTTTCTCATCTATCTTTGTTTCTCTTCCTACAGGCTCCAGTCCAGATAAAAGAATTTGGTGCAGTCACAAGCATAGACTTCTCCCCGGTGACTCCACATAATTTTGCTGTGACAGCATTCACAAGAGTATGTTAGCTTTGCTTGTATTAATTTAGAATTTTCCACTCAGTTTAATCTGGTTTCACTTTAACAGTTCTGGCTTATGCTGGCTTCTTGATGAGTAACAAACTTTTAAGTATGCAGGATGTGTTTAAGATTTCTTCTACTTCAAACACTCATTTCGTTACAGATCCACATTTATGGGCCATTTTCCCAGGAGCCTGTCAAGACCTTTACCCGTTTTAAGGATACAGCTTACTGTGGGAGGTTCAGGTCAGATGGTCAGCTCCTTGTGGCGGGATGTGAGGACTCTGTCGTGCGACTGTTTGATGTCAGTGGCAAGGTGGCCCTTAGGATGTTTAAAGGTCACACAAAGTAAGTTTCACACAAGCCTCTGTCTGACTATGACAAAGTGTTCTGCCCTAGAATTTAAAGGAAGGGTTACAAAATAAACTTAATTTCAACTTCCTGATGCACTTTGAGGTTTCTACTACTCTTGGCAGTCTAACTGTCATCTAATTGGCTGTGATGGCAGTTAGGAGGAAGTGCCTGTGTGTCAGATTTTCTTTGCTCACTTTAAAATCCACATATAGCCTCTATAGCACTAACTTTGAACAGACAGATCATTGGTATTTAAAGTTTATGGTTTACAGCATGTTGCTGTGTGGTGTTTTTATCTTTAGTCATAAAATGTAAGTGTTTTGTTGAGGATTCTTACTTGTAGTTTTCAGCAGCTTAATCTCTTTCCTTATGCCACTTTCACCGGTAGTTACAAAAGACAAAAATCCACATCAAAACATGTTACAAATGACTATTACTAATGATTTCTTTTATTGTTTACTCAAACATTTTTGATTATTTCAAACTTAATTTCAGTCTTATTGGTTATTGTAAATTACCTGTTCACCTGCAATACTTTTATGGCCCACCAGGTGGATACTGTCCACAATAGAAGTCAATGGTCTACCACAAAAAACATAATGCTGATGTTCTGTTAAAATGTCTGATTGGCCCTGATGAGCTGACAGTGTCTTATGAGGTTGTTTTTTAGTAAAGCAATAGTTGAATGATGATTTCTTGAGTGATCCATCGACTGAATTTGATGATGACATCAAGAATTCTGACAGCCTGTAAACTGCATTTCTGACTTACGAAAGTGCAGTCTCAAACATGAACTGATATAAATCAGGTCATTTATTTTTTTTATTTTTTGCCCAGGGCAGTACATTTAACAGACTTCACCTCAGACCGTTACCAGATCCTCACAGGGTCTGATGACTATACGTGTCGACTGTGGGACATTCCAAATGCCACTGAGCTCACCACCTACAGAGAGCACACAGATTACATTCGCTGTGGCGTCACGAGCAAACTCAACAGAGATCTCTTCATAACTGGTGAGATGGAAGCTCATTTTTAATGGTGTGTGGAAATATTGAGAGGAGGACAAGAAATTAACATTTTGCTCTGTCATCAGTCACAATCATTTTCTATTTCGCTTTCAAGTGCAATTTTTACCAACAGTCATGTAATGAAAGAAACACATCTTCTGCACCACATAATGGAGGATTTAATCAAAGAACAGTAATTGTGTTAATGTAATGTTAAGACGGAAGTACACTAATTCATATTCAAAGTCAGTAACTGCAGAAAAACTACATAATCACACTCCAAATGCTACCCTCTATTGTTGAATCAAGTGATGCTGCAGATGGCAGGATGTTTACAAGGATGAAAAAGTTTGGCCTGATTTTGTGTGACTAACATTTCATGTTCTTTTTCTAGGCTCATATGACCACACGGTGAAATTGTTTGATGCCAGAATGGGTAAGAGTGTGATAACCATGGACCATGGCCAGCCAGTGGAGAGTGTCCTCCTCTATCCCTCTGAGGGACTTCTTGTGTCTGCAGGTAGTCACCAGTATAATTCATATAATTCAAACAATGACTGTTTAAGCAGAGTCTATTGAGCTAATTTTAAGCTCCATGCGTTTTTTACTTCCTGGAATCAGTTGGCATACTTGGAATCATCTGCAGATGCAGATGAAACTAGATGTAGCTACAAATAGCCTACCTTTAAGCCAGTGTTCTTCTTAGTAGATGGGTGGAGCAGCTGTGCTCATAACCTTTATATGAAATAACAATTTGAAGGCTGTCCTTTGTCCATTACTGACACAAGAATAGGAGAAAACTGTCTAAAACTGACCACTTAAACCAGGCTGAAGCCTGGGCCTGTTGACCTATAGGGATTACCTCTACATATGCTGACTTCATTATTTGAAACTTTGGCCATGTTTAATATGAACATCCACCATGATAACACTAGAAAATAAGTAAAAGCATCATAGACCTCCATTTAATGATTTCATTTTTATGTGCCTGTCCTAAGGCTGAATAAATGGGAGAGGAATGGTATCTGGTGTAAAATCTGTGCCAAATTATCCAGCTGCTATGGCAACTACTTGGAATAACCATCAAGGGCAACAACAGCAGTCCATTTCATGCTTGACTGTGCCTGCAGTTCAGACAGACGTTACACTATTTTTATTTTATTAAGTGCCCTCATCCACAAACCCTACATTATATTTAGTCATGGTCAACCATGATTATCAACTTTAAAACTTTAATCCAGTTTTTTCAATCACTTTTTTCAGGAGGGCGCCATGTGAAGGTGTGGGATCTGCTAAAAGGAGGCCACCCTCTGGTGTCACTGAAGAACCATCACAAAACTGTCACAAGTTTGGCTCTCAGCAGCAACGGACAGAGACTGCTGTCAGCTTCTCTTGACAGGTAAATGTCAAATGAATGCACGTCTGTCACAACAAAGAAAGAGGAAATGTTCTAACTGGTGGAATCAAATGTCACAATGCTGAATATTTATTTAATAGTATGTTTGTAAATCATGTGCTTGGTTTTTTTCTGTGTACATAAGGCGTCCATGAAAGAAAAACGACTCTCATTTGAACCACCCTGTATAAATAAACAGTGAATGAATGAATTTGATTTAATGCATATCCTCTGTTTGGCTTTCAGGCATGTGAAGGTGTACAACACAACAAACTACAAAGTGGTCCACAACTTTGACTACGCTGCTTCTATTCTCAGTCTGGCTTTGGCTGTAAGTAATGCACCTGACCCTTTATCACTTGCTAAAATGTATTTTTTTTTTTACTATTTCAACTTCTCTGTAGATGAAGTTCAGGGAGGTGCATTCACTGAATTGTACACCACCAAAGTGAGCTTAGATGGGAGATCAACTATAAGAATTCAAAGGTATACATTCTGTTTCTTTAATTGATGAAAGTAAAACTCTGAATGTCTTTCTCTTTAGCCGGACGATGAGTCCATCGTTGTGGGTATGACCAACAGTATTCTGAGTATCAAACACAGGAAAAACCAAGAAGATTCAAAGGAAATAGCTGGCCAACAGAGGCGCCGTCCATCATATCGTGTCTTTGTGAAAGGGAAAAATTATGTCCCTAAACAGGCAAGTTCACAATTAGTAACATGTAGAAGCTGTGAAAATCATTCTGAGATGTAATGCAAGGTCTAGATAGATAACAGATTTTAATGTGCTAAATAAATGTTAACACGAAATCAGATTGAGACTGTTTGATTTTTCACCTTTGAGTCATTTATTTCTTGGTTCTTCTCTAGGATGATTATCTTGTCAGTAAGCCTGTCAAACAACATTTGGCCAAATATGACAAGCAACTTCGAAAGTTTAACGTATCCAAGGCTTTGGATACAGCTCTGGAGGTAAGCATTTTATTGATTTATAGTGTTGGCAACAAGGTTTAAATACTTTATATCATTGTTGAGGTGCCTTTTAGTCTCTTTGTTGTTCATTTTACAGTGGGCAGTATAAAACAGTATGTGTTCCCTTCTTGTTGGGCAGTTATTTTGGAAAAATAAAAGTTTAAAGTGTTATTGTGTTTAATGTTCAAAGGTATTGATTTTTTGTTTATAGACATGGGCGAGATTCAGAAAGCCTGAGATCACCGTGGCTGTTATAAAGGAGCTGGATAGACGAGGAACACTGAAGAATGCACTGGCAGGAAGAGATGAACAGGGGCTTTCTCAGTTACTCCACTTCCTCATTGGGTAAGACACCAGAGAAAACTGAGCCATAACATTAACACTGTGACCCCTCACAAACGAAGTGAATAACAACCTCGAGGTCTGAAATAAATTACACTAATTATTTGATCGGTGCTTGTAGTTGATGTTTTATTTATCAAAAATGGACAGTTATTAAGACCTGAGCAATTCTGGGCACTTTTGGACCACAAAAACCTTTTTATAGTTCCTCTAATTCTTGGAAGATGTCCCTCCAGTTTTGTGTGTCTGCACTGCAGGAATTAGAGAGAACTTGGAGAGTCTCTTTTTCTTTTTTTTTTTCTTTACCTGCTTCAGGGGAAAGGCCTTTGGCACCAAAAAAATCCCCTTTGACTGATGTAAGTGCACGGTGATTTACGGATTTGTAGGTCAACACTTGGTTCTAAAATACGTACTATTACTTTACATCTTTTGTGTAGTGTAGAATTTACAAATACCTATCTGAATTCTGAAAACGCTTCACAGAAAGTACCAGTGCCTCACCCTGACATTTCGTACTTATTAGTGACAAAATGCTTGCAGATCCATTTTATGTTACAAGTCTTGTAGGTATACTGATGATCAGGTTCCCACAGTGAATCTTATCTCACTAGTGGAGACGGGACTTGCTGGGAATTTATGTTTCAGCTGAAAATCTACAGCATAGCTACAACATAATCGCAAACCCCTCTGAAACCCTACACCGACAGCATTACCGGAGGTGCGCCTCTCTAGAAATGTAACTACAATCGGATTCCTGCAGCCCGCAGCTATTGTTATTGGCAGTACTCTTGATTCCTGGCTACCTTTTCACCTCAGTTTTTGAATTTATCCATGATAGAACACGCATCATCATCTCAGTATAAGGAACAATAATCATACCATCCAAATAGGGACTCACAAATGTCAGCAAATTCCTGGAGGGAGTTTGGTGAAACTATTAGAAATGACATGAGGGAAAAACTTGAGGTGTGAATATGTTTG
>VVHJ01007779.1:7797-22002 GCA_015107715.1 Tylochromis polylepis | reverse complement strand
TTTTTTTTTTTTTTTTTTTTTTTTTTAAAGAATAGTCTTGAGTTTTAATGTGTTTGGAGGTATTACATGTAGGTGTCAAAGCTGTGAGAATGCACCTGTTTTCACAGCAGCTGTGTTAGCATGTCACGGTAGGAAAAGCACTGGTGTGACTGAAAAGATTTGCTTTGTTCAGCTGGACCAATAAGTTTGGATTTGTGAGCCAGCATGGAGAATACCAGGACCCTGAAACTGAACCAGCTATTATTAACATTTTTTAGATTATTTACATCAGTGCTTTTTCTCCTGTCGCATCAAAAGGCCCACAAATGAAATCGCTGCCTCTAAAAATGTCTGCACTTTTGTGTTATTAAAGGATTGGGACACTTTATCATCTTATGTTTCACTCAGGATTTTGATTTAACCTTACATGCACTTATTGTGTCTAAATTTGGCAAATGAAATCATTCCCGTGTACACTACATCGTCCTTTCTTTTCTTTTTTTTCTGCCTTTATATGGTTGATTGACCCAGTCTTGAGGTGATGTCACTGACATCTGGTTTGATTCTGCCATGTGCCTGAGATGAAACCTTTCTTTTCTTTTGTACATATATGTATACAAATGACTGATCTGATCTTTGTTTTTATTTGTTCATATACTTGCCGGAAAAGACTTTGTGAAACAAATGACACACAAAAATGAATTCATGGGATTATTCTAATATCCACGGCTGTTGAGTTGATTGGAGCACAGTCTGTTATCACTTCTGAGTGGAGACAGATGGGCTTTGTCTATGAGGCAATCTAGGAAATCACTCACTGTGTAATACTGATTCAGCTGTACATGTATTAAATTTAATATGATAAATTGGCCCATGTTAAACACTGCAATTTTCCCTTTTTAAGATGGTTCTATAATGTTATAAGTCTGATGTTTTAATTTATCTCCAGGCAGTTTTACTGCTAACATCTGGGATTAACAGGAAGAAAGCAATGATAAAGGTAAACGCCGCTCCAGGTTTTGCTGCTCTAGCAGTTTGTCAATAAGGTAGATTTCGTCAATCACGGGTAGTTGGTGTGAAAAAATGCATTTGAAGGCTGAAACAGATTTGATTCAGTTCAGATCTGCATTATAAAATTACAAAAGACAAGCAGGACAGCGTTAACGTTATCAAATATCTACTTTTTTTTTTTTTAGATTATTTTTTGTCTTTACCAGTGAAGGCAGATAGGGAAGTGGGGCCAAAGAGAAGAAGACTTGAACACAGGCCACTGCACTCTGGTCATGCAGCATATGGCTGGCTGCTGACACACTGAGCTAAACTGGCACCCTTCTGCTACTACTGACATGTAGGTGTGGAGGAGGCGCCAGCTTTCCACTCAAAACTAATTTATTGAATTAAGTGGATTTCATACTTTTTATGGCACACTCTGTAAAAACTAGAGTTCACAATCCATTCCCTGTAAGTTTTATTAGGCCCATCCATGCCCCACGTGCTGTGGCTTTGTCCAACTTTTGAGAACTGCTGGGTTTAGGTATTAATAGGCCAGCTAAGATTTGTTATTCTTGCCATAGCCAATTCTTGCCACGTTTTCCACAAAAAGGAATAACTAAATGCAAAAACAGAGAGAGCAATTTGTGTTATAGTGATAAGTAGATCTGAGTGGATTCCCCCTTTACCAAACCTGTTGCAGATATAAATGCCAATTTTTGGACTTTTGATTAAATAAGTTCTACGCTTAAGTTTATAGAAACCATTTTCTACAAAAAGCTGCATGTAGCACAGTCTTTGTAACCCATGTCCATGTTAATCATAATTTTGTGCATCTACTGTAAACAGAAGTCAACTCCAATCAGCACCAATATGCATTTACTGATTAAAAAAAACATGTGCATACTGCTTGAGAATGTACTACAATGATGTAGTTAAGTAAGTTCATCTTAACAGGGAAGTAACCAGGTGTATACGCTTGATTCATCATTTGAAAAGTAGGAAACACTTTATTGGTTTGATTTATTTAGGAAATCAATAAAAAGGACACGGTGAGGGGGGAAAGGGAAACGAGCAACAATCTACAGTTTAGTTAACAATGTGCTTATTAATATTGCTACAGGACAGCAGAAAGGAAAAGCATGCGTGACAAAATCGGAGTCTAGTACAACAATCACACTAAAAACTCAATGACTGACTGGTATGACAACTATTGGAGAGAAGAGAGACAAACTTGAATGTTGCTTCAGTGTCGTGAATAAAGCTATAATGTCAAGAATAAATAAAATATAATGCTAGTCAAAACCTCTCAAACTGAACAAGTGTGGACTAATATAGAGCTCAAGAACGATATGAGCCTGGAATGTGACTATTAAAAATTAATTTATAGTAGACCGGCCCTCTGATCCACATAATACTGAGGCCTCAATCTAAAATAGCTTTCATTTTAATCAAATCCTTAAAGTAGATCACATCCTCTGAGGCATTTTTTTGGAATAAAAACACAATACTTGTTCCCCTTATGGTTCATGGTGCAGGTACAGTGGCAGTCTACTTTGGAAAACCCTTGGTAAATTTTGAAGATTTCCTTTTCTATCAGACAATTTAAATTCCACATTTTGTGTATATTAAAAAGTACAAAACAAATAGAAAATATAAGCCCTTACCTCCTTAGATATATGCCTTTTAAACCCCTGCCTCTTCATGATTACATGAGTTTTTAAAAAGCCCACAAAGGTAACCTGTTGACACAGAAGCAGCACAAATTAACTCGGTGCTTGTTCAGTTTACTTCCTGGGAGGTGGTGGGCCTGGGGGAGGAGGGGGAGGCGAAGGAAATGGGTACGGCGGTTGCCCCATGAAGCCCATGAGTGGGGGCTGTGGTGGAGCAAACTGCTGAGCCATTAGGGGCTGCAGGCCCCCTGATGGTGGAGGAGGAACCTGGCCAAACTGACCCTGCGGCTGGCTCGTCTGATCCTGACCTCCGCCGCTCCCGGACTGGCCTCCGCTGCGAGAGTTGTAGCTGCCGCCACCTCCGCCACCACCACCGCCACTGTTGTAGCTCTGGTACTGATCCGAGCCTGAGTTGTAGTTGTTTCGGTGATCCCGGCTTCGGTCCCTGTAGGAGGAAGAAGAGGCGCGGTCTCCGTCACGGTTGTTGCGGTTATCACGGTTGAAGCCGCTGCGGTTGTCTTTGCCCCCGCCACCTCCGCTGGAGCGCATACGCCGATCACACTCTTCCTGGTACATCAGGTTTGGGTTGTTGGAGTTGCTGCCACGGTAACGCATTCTTCCACCTGAAAAACAGCAATTCAACAATTATTCATCATATCTGTTCAGGTAAGAAAATACTCAGATACATTAACCATCATCCATGTTATCAACTTTGGTAATGAAGAAACACGCACCATATACTTTTTTTATCCCAAAAGTTGGAAAATTCTTGTTTTTTATCCACCAAAACAAAAAATAAAGTAAAAACTACAACAACAAAAAACTAACATAAAGTACAGTAACTCAATAAAACAGAACATGATAAGGTAAAAAAAAAAATACAGAGTAATAACTTGATAAATTTAATTAAGCAAAACAGAATAAAAGGCCAACCTGTGGTGGCCAATCCATGTGTGAGAATGATGTCACATGATCCCTGAAGCACACTTTCAGCCTGATAAATCCAGGCATTATCATATTAAGAGTACACACATGCATTTTTTCCAAGTAAGAAAATATCTATTGTTGGGAAAAACAGGCAATCTGATCTATTTAGGTAGTCAGCTGACCTCATTTTTAGGAACATAATATTGTTGAACCTAAATTCGACCACTACAGGAACCCCAGATCGAAACACTAACCCTACAAGCTTATGTGAAGACACTAAGCATGATGTGCGCATCGTTTTAAGATGGATGCCTTTTTTCCAGTTAGCGTCACTGGTGAGTGGTTTTCTTAAGGCTACACAGCTGTTTCGCCCCAATCTTATGAGTTCACTGTGAGTTCTATTGTTGATATTTAACAATTTGATTTCACTGAACACTTAAGTTATCGCTGATGATCATCATTCAAGATTGTTTTCCAGCTGTATTTCTTCTTTAAAGGCCGTGGTTCACCACTATGCTTCCAGGTTTTAATAATGCATTGGGCAGTTTTAACCCAATTTAATTGGATAAAAAAAAAAATCAAGTCATTTTACTTGGATTTTCTTTGCGTGATGGAGTCCAACTATTTAAACCTTCTAAAACAGAGGAGCATCTTTTCCGCAACCACATAAAAAATAAATAAAAAATAAGAAGTTAGTCATAATTCAATAACCTGCTTCCATTTGAAACATATTAATCACTGCAGTAGTTATACCATAGAACATTCTTACCTATTTGCTTATTTAGCTCTAGGCAGTGACTTTCCTTGACCAAGCTGTGTATAAACATTTTCAATAGTGTTTCCTATACTACAATCAGGCTAGTCAACTGTCACTTGACCACACTAAACAGGTGCCTGTATTGCTCTATTGGCCTTACATATTAAAACTTAAACAGCAGCCTAGAACCAAAGGTGTAAAAAATATGTATAGCACAATCAGGACAAACAGATCCACAGGTAAGAAATATGTTTTAAAGCTGATTTCAGTATTAGGAGTGTAAAACAGAGTACCTGAAAAGCTCATTAATCTCTCATCAAATGATAAAAAATAATACCTTCTGTTGTATCATGCATTTTTATGTGTGTAGGGTAAAGGCTATCGTGGGATTTGTGGGATTTGATTGAAGTTTAAGAGCGTGACAGAGTCCTTCTTACCACCGCCTCCTCCACGGCCTGAGTCTACAAGCTGAAGTAATTTAGGATTGATGGCTTGGTGTGCCTCCTCCAGCACCCGGACAAGGTCTCGTGCCTGTCGCAGGTTTCCTGGGGTGAAGAAGGTGTAGGCAGTGCCTTTGTTGGTACTGCGGGCTGTACGTCCAATACGATGGACATAATCCTCAGAGGAGCTTGGATAGTCATAGTTGATGACGAACTTGACATCCTCCACATCTTTTGGATTAAAACCAATTTTAGAGGAAGGGAGAAAGTAAATACATGAGAATCTCAAGAACAGAAAAAGACTTGTGCAGAAAAAAAGTGATTTAATTTTTAGCCCAAATATATGATTACAATGAAATCTTTTCCAATTGCATTATTAGGAAAATTTCTAAACGAATAACTTACCAGCTTATTTAGACATCATGCAAAAATCCATACGACTCAAATCACATTCATTTATAACTGAAAAGTAGCTTTTCGTGCTCAGCGGATATAAAGTGAGCATGACATTCAGCTGAAATCATGATTTGGATTTGTAATCTTCACATTATTGTGACTGCTGCTCAGAATGTGTGAGGACAACGAGTCTGTTTCTCATTACAGAAGATGTGGGGCTCTGACAGCACTGCTGATCAATAAGTCTCCCTTCTCCCCTCCATCATGACAGAGGGAAGCCATTTAATCAACCATTACCTACTACATAGGAATAACAATGTACCGTGATTGAATACTACTGATTTTAATGAGCACTAAGGCAGTACCTGAATGTATGGTGAGCTCGTGGAGGAGTTAGGACAAAGGGGTGGTGAGGTACTTACCCCCTTCATGTTGTGTTTACAAAGGTAGTCAGTCCCCCCTGATCAGTCCTGGTTCACAAGGAGGGGCTGAGGGAGAGGGAGACAGGATTCCTCCCTCACCTTCTGCTCACACCAGCAACGTCAGACGGGAGCAGAACCGTTAAATCTCCAGAGACACACCCACCCGCGCAAGCACACACACATATACACAAACACACACACAACGGGTGGTTCTGTTGCTCTCTCGCCGCATTGCAGGGCCCTCCTCAGACCCTGGCCAGGACTGGATCCAGACGAGCCCGTCTAACTCTCTCTCTCCTGTCTGTCTGCTTTTTGGGACGGACCGATGGGCAGACATACAGGAACCTCAGGCTGCTCCCAAGGAAGGCTCGCTGGATTTACAAACTCTGACAATACTGGGCAGGGGGGATCTTTTTTAGTCGAATAAGAGGGGCTTGTAATCCCTCTAAAACTAGCGAAGCTTCTATTTTAATGTGAATGAGGGGGCAGTGACAGCAGCGCAGATTGTTACAGCTGCCATGTGCTGCCAAACCCTGAGAGGAGAAGAGGGGAAAAGAGAACAAGGATTCGGTCATGGGAATTTTGGAAAAATTAAGACACTTTCACTTATCCCCCCTTCTCAGATTATCCTGCCAACAAATTAGATGTCAAACTGTACACCCTAGCCTTCCATCTAGCTTATCTGAGTGGATTTGACAAAATTCATCAGTCTTTATTCTACACATATGCATCTGCAAAACATAGCAAACTTTAACATTTTGCAGAATAATATCAAGGGACAACTACACAATTTATCGTTTAACGCTTAGATTAAAAAAAAAGAAAAAAGTGCAATATGTGCAACATCCTTAGTAAATTTGTACTGACACCACAAAGGAGACATAAGAACAGGTGCACAGGAGCATCTGTCCCACACACCCCTCCTTTCAGGCAGCGTGCCAAAGAGCCCCGTTTGAAGGAAGCCTTTAAACTGCAGTAACAAGAAACAGACTATAAACCCAGTGGACCAGAGGGCCTGCAGCCTCCATACTGGACAAAATGGTCCGTTAGACTGTCACATAATATAAAGCGCTGATTTGTTTCATTGTTTATCCCTAAATTTATTCCTGTTATTCCTTTCAGTTTATTTTCACACTTGTGGTTAACTGCAACACTACATGTACTCACTGTATAATATGAAATTACTGGTGTATTCATCTATGTAAAAGCTCCTGTAACTAACGTGCTTACTTCCTGTTTAACCGAGAGTCCACATTGATAGGTTTAAACATTTCAGGAAAAGGAAGAAAAATGATTTCAGAATAAACATCACTAGACCCAAAGCTTTTTCTACTTGATCTGCAACCAGAAGTGTTATTATAGGTTTGTATTTAACCTTTTTTTAGATTTTAGTATGGACTTACTCATTGCAGTTTATTTTTGTTTTTGATAACTTCTAGTTTTAGTTGATTTTTATTAGTTTAAGTGTTAGTTTTACTCGTTTTTTCAAGTATTATAATATGGAGTGTAATTTTCAGGAGCAAGAAGAAGCTTAGAATATGTTTCACAGTACAGACACTGGTTCACAGTGACATAAGTATCACGTAAATACCCCATATCTCAATAAATATCTGTACCAAATTTTCCTCAGACTGACTTGTATTGGTAAATTTTGGCCAACTTGAAAAATACTAAAACTAAGGACATTTCTTGTATATTTTTATTTTATTTTATTTAGTTTGGTATGTGAAAAATATAGTTTCAGTTAACCTTTTTCAAGAGTTTTATTTCAGTTAACTAAACTTTTAGCTTTTATTTTATTCATTAACTAGAATGACATTGACTCACAATAATAGAAATATAATTAAAATGAATTTTAAAAAATCAATTAACCTTCATTTTTTTAAATGCCAAAATGCTAACAGATCAAATGACAAATTTGTGACCTTCCACTAGAATTAAGTACATGTACTAAAAGGCAAACAATGAGTTTTTCGCAAAATCTTGGAGCCTTTTTTTAGAATTTTGTAGCAGATGTGTACTTAGCGGATTCAAGTGTTATTTTGTAATTGTTGTTGCCACAAATAAATACATTCCTAATAACAAAAAACTGACATAAAATCACCTGACCGTAATCGTCGGAAGACTATTTTGTGTTTTGATTTATATCTGCCAATTGCAAGAAAGGTTGTTCTCCAGCTGTCCACTTACAGATGGTCTACTTGCCTACTTGTAAAGATATTTAGCAAAACAGAGGGCCAACTATAACTGCGTTATTCTTTTAGGTATATTAAATTATTATTTCTGGAAAAAAAATATATTTAAAGGAACAAATCACAATCACACAGTGGATACACAATTATATGAGATATAATGAACTATTAGATAGTGAAGATATTATGAACTACTGTGTGGTGAGACATACCCAGACCACGAGAGGCAACATCAGTGGCAATTAGAATGGGGGCTTTGCCACTCCGAAATTCTGTGGAACAAAATCAAACACTTTACTAAAGAACAAAATGAAACTCAAGAAGATAATGGAAATTATTATCATCCTGTAAAATACTAGTGACAGATATTTGACAGATGAATGGGAGGAAAATAACCCACAACAAAGACAAGGCAGAGGGTGGCACCACTTCTCACCTGTAAGTACCCAGTCTCTTTCAGGCTGGCTCTTGTCGCCGTGAATGCACATGGCCGGCCACCTAGAAAATGAAACCACATTAAAGTAGCAAGATTAGTCCACGTTCAGTATGTGAATGTTAAATATTCCTCCTAGAGATACTTCATAATTATCACAAGAGAGAGTAACTCCTCACCCATCACGCCTCATCCTCCGTGTAAGATCATCACAGCGTTTCTTAGTTTCCACAAAGATAATGGTTTTGTTCTCCTTTTCAGCCATTATCTCCTCCATCAGCTGAATGAGTCTGCCAACAAAGAAAGAGCTCAAATTAAACCCATAATGAAAGATGACAACATGCCATTTTACTGTAGTCAGATTTTTGTTGGCTTTTCTTACTTGTTGTCCTTTTCAGTTTCCATGCAGACATCGACTATTTGCAGGATGTTGTGGTTGGCGCTGAGCTCCAGAGCACCGATATTAATCTGGATGTAGTCCCTCAGGAAGTCTTCAGCCAGCTGCCGAACCTCTTTTGGCCAGGTTGCACTCCACATCAGAGTCTGTCTGTCAGGCTAAGAGACAGAGAAAGGAAATAGACTTTAACTGAAAAACACTTCTACAATAGGGTTTTATCCACAATCTTAATAGTAAACCAACTGATTCTCAGCCTCACCCGAATTTGTTCTACTATCTTGCGAATCTGCGGTTCAAAGCCCATGTCCAACATGCGGTCAGCCTCATCCAGCACTAAGTAGGTGCAGCGGCGCAGGTTGGTCTTCCCTGCCTCCAAGAAATCAATAAGGCGACCAGGTGTGGCAATGCAGATCTCAACACCTAGAGTCAAGAAGACCAGAAAAACTGAGCAATACACATCGTGAAAGGTGCTCAGGCAAAGTGACAATCGTGCTTGTGGGATGTACTGAATAGAATATTTCTTGGATTTTATAACAGTTTTCAATAACCCATTCCATGTCCTTATCTACGACCATATATACCCCGTTCAAGGTCTCGAATCTGTGGTCCTTTTGGAGCGCCACCGTAGACACAGGTGCTTTTGATACGGGAAGACTTCCCATAGTCATATGCAACCTGTTGTACCTGCTGGGCCAACTCTCTGGTAGGAGCAAGTACCAAACACTATAAAGAGAGGAGGATAATGAATAAGAAAGGTTACAGAGTGACTGAAGACCTGCACTAAGATCATGATTTAAATAAAATCTGTATTATATTATGGTTTGGTATTATATTACACATTAAGTTTAAACTTACAATTGGACCATCTCCCCTCTCCAGATAGGGCTGGTGGTTGATGTGTACAATAGCTGGAAGAAGGTACTGCAGGAAAAAATACAAAAGAAATGAGTAAAACCAACTAATGCCCCTTTGAAAGTCTTTTGAAATAAACATAAAAATTATTTTCTTCCTCCTTCTGCAGTTAACCTAGCAACATGTGCCACATAAAGAAATTATTATTGACTTTTAAATAAAGCAAAATTGTGTCATGGTCGCAAATATTGAAGAATTCTCACAGCCAGTGTCTTTCCCGATCCAGTCTGTGCAATCCCCACCATGTCCCTGCCACTCAGGGCCACAGGAAAACCCTGGGACTGGATTGCTGTGGGCTCCTTGAAGTTCTGCTGCATCAGCACATCCATCACGTACTCTGTCAGGAAAACGAGGGAGACAATCAACATAAAGCTGTGCAGATGTTTTGATCTTCTTTCTTTCCTTCCACCAGAAGAATTGTTTGTTTAAATACACCTACAGTATGTGTAACAAACATTTTGAGAATGGCTTCAAAACAAAATTATGACATTTTCAAGCCATTGGATGTTTGAGTTTGTGAAAGAAAAAATTACTGTATTTGCTAATGTTTCATAGAAATGATCTGTGCCAGCATCATAGTTTATGCAATGTATTTTTTACTGACGAGGAAACTGCGCATGGTGAAAAGCGGTGACAGGCTTTGGACAGCCAGAGCCTCTGATTGTGATCTCCTTCCTTTTGCGGAAGTCTTCCACTTCATACTGCACATAACAAGAAAAGAAGGGGAAAAAACATACATGAGGGGATGGTGTGTAAACTGGTCACATTTTCAGAGTATATTCTAAGGTTTTACCAAAGAATTACAATTTTTGCTGCTTTTATTGTATGTTTCCATTTTTCTCACACAAGCAAAAACACAACTTATTACCAATAATGCCCTCCCAAAAAAAACAGGTCAATCATGTTTTCATATTACTGATGTAGAAAAAAAGAGTAAAGATTTACCTGATTCACGCGTTGCACCTCAAGATGTTCAGTGTAGAAGTTCTTCTCAAATTTAGGCAGCTCATCCAGATTCCACCTCTTCTTTCGAAGACGCTCCCCTGGATTCCCAAACTTCATTGGTGGAGGTCCACCGCGACCGCTCATGGCCCCAAACCGTGGCCTGAGAGATAAGAGCAAAGAGATAAAGAGCACTCAAGACTGAGAACAGCAAGCCGCAGCAAATGAGTGACTGTTGAGCTAATACTGCAATTATTACCCTGACCAAAATATTTATTGCTTACTGAAAATGCATGTACCAATATGTAACTGTAATTTTATTATAATCATCAAGTCTACAGTGCCAATCCTGTATTAGTCGACAAGAAATCTAGGACTTTAACTCCGCTAGACCAGTCAATAAATGTTCTGTTGTGCTTTGTTTACATAACCTAAAGCTTTAGGTTTATTTTGAGATAGTTTCTTATATTTTTAATCATTTAGCGAAATGATGTAATGACTGCAGCAGATATAAATCGAATGTTATAATGTTCAAGTAAGTTCAGATGTGCAAACACCACCGAAGGTGTGCTAGTAAGTAGTGTGATGAACAAAAAAAAGGCCTGCAGACACGTTTGTTTTGACCAATGACACAACGATTACTTCTGTACTCCTGTAGAAGTAACAAACCCCAACACTTTACCTTTACAATTTCATAAGTAATAAAATTAAATGTAAAAAAATATCAGGAAGTCTTAAGTTGTAGTCCCTAATGATATTTATACAGCGGAAAGTGGCTACCTGAACTTTATCCTGGCACCAATCCAACCCCATTTTTAAGCAACTGCTGCATTTAAATAAATGTACTATCAACCTCGACCCTGTGCAATCATTAATGAGGAAGTAGCAATAAAATTAAGAAAACATTAAGGAAATCTTTGGTGTTGCCTTTAGTTTTTTGAGTTAAAAAAAACAAACAAACCAAAAAACAGGGCCTCAGGTCAGGGCCTCCTCCCAAGTCCAAATCTGTAAAGCTAATTGTGTGTAAAATATGTTGCTTTCACATATAAACTAAAAACTCACCTGTCTCGTCCACGGTCCCTGTCTCTGTCTCCATAAGATGAACCCCCTCTCATTTTTCTTGTTCTGTTGTTTGTTATGCTAGCTTTCACGTCGGACAGCGGTTTGTTTTCGTTTCGCTCGGTGATTAACGGCAAAATAAGCGCAATTTACGCGAACAACGACACAGATCGTCGCCGTTGTGTGTCTATTAGACGATAATTACGCATAAATAAGGGGATTATTACACAATTATTATGTGCGTCACGTAGCTATACAGCTAGCTCGCGCCTTCCCTCACTGCCCTCTTTCCCGACGTCACTTCAGCTAGTAAGTTTACGTAGCCTCGTGTAAAACGAACCGTTACTACGTACGCATATTCACTAGCCGCAATCGTGAATATGATTATTGTAAACAATGGCGCTTTTTATCACTGTGTAGCGTCAAAACCTTGGGCCCTATTTTACGGTGCAAAAGCAAAGTGAGATGGAAGGACCTTAAAATGATCGCCACAAAGAAGTTTAAAAAACCCTCTGTTTTGACACAAATCGCACACTTTTAACGAGACTCTCCAGTGACACGAAGAACATAAGGGATCTGTAACTCAGCAGTAGGGGGCGCTAATGCTTCACCTGGTGCATCAGACGGTAAAGCGACGAAGAAGAGTCTTCCAGGAAGTTCAAGCAGATGGGTAGAACTGATGGAGTAATGAATTCAGTATGTGATAATAAACGATAGTAATATGAAGTTTTTGTTCTTTGTGACAACCACTTTAAAGTTCACTTAGCCTGAAGAAATGCCTTTGTTCATTCAAAATAAACCGCTTGACCGCATAAGATCGACAGCGGACCTGTTCGACAAAAATCCACATTTACAGGTTTGTTTTCGCAAAAGTCTGGCTGCTATAGTTAGCTCGTCCTTGTCGTTTAATAGGAATTGTCTGTAAGTCGTTATGCTAACAAAATCGCAGTTGGTAATTAACTAACACAGAAGGTTTAATTGTCTCTAAAGAAACCAAGTAAGTGTCAGTGGTTGGAAATCTGTGCATGAAGCAAAAAAAAAATTAAACCTAATAAGTTACACAGGAATGAATTATGGAACTGCACTACGACTACGTTTCAGATTCCTTAAATATAGATTTCGTTTATAGATAATATAGATATTCAGTGTGGACTAATAACGAAGATCAAACTGATTCAAATCAATAACATCCACATAGACAAATACTTTATACATAAACGTCGCTTTGCCAAATTCCAGTCACATCCCAAATCCTCGGAATGGGACAGATACCTGTGCTTAAGATTCATTCTAGCCTTCTTGCTTTGTTCCTTTATTTTGGGAGTCAAGTGTCCAAATCTTCTTTAACTGGATGTCATTAGTTAGTTGTTTGTTTTCTATAAGGGGAAGTTAATAGATAAATAAAAGAACAAGATATTTTTTTAAAAAATGATAATAATTAAAAAATTATTCACTTAATTTATTGCATTGGTCTTATTTCAGCTCAGTGTGAGTGTTCACTGTACCTTGCTTTTGTTTATGGTCACACTATAGATTCTCCTTTCTCTGCTCTAAATCATACTGTGAGAATGGAGCAGACAGAGACAGGAAAAGTGAAATAATATTAAGCTGATGAAAATTGCAAATTGTTGCAGGAAGTGCAATAAAACTACCCAACTAATGTTTCACCGAACATAGCTACTAGTAACCCCCTGCAAACCTGCTGACCCACATCGTCCTCAATAATTGATCCAGCTTTACAAGTCAGGATCAGACCAATATCCGAGTCAAATACTGGATCAGTTTGTGTTGTTTTCTGTGTTGTATCACTTTGAACCATTTAACCATTTTGCTTTAATATCACAGGAAAATGCAAGAGCATTTCGGTCTAAGCCACTTGTTGATGTTGATCCAAAGTGCCTCCTGTACGTCCATCAGAGGGAGTTTGCTGCAACAACACCAGCAGACAGTGAGTAAAACAACATACTGGAAACAGATGACTTCATCACAAGGCTGAATCCACACTGATACATTTCATTTTAAAATGTAAGACTTTTATTATGTCTACACCTTACCCTCACACAGCTTTTGAGCTTTAAGGGCCCACATAACAGAGATGGGTAGAAATGCTGTTGAACCAGTTTTAGCTTGAAAACTCGAGGATTGTGTTTTGGGCTGGACAGGCAGAAACAGAGGCTACTGAAAAAGTGGACAAAGAAATGTTCACTTTCCAGTTTTATCATATCAGTTGAAAAAATTAAGCCAAAACCTTGCAGCTAAGCTCTCACACATTTTGTAATTTTACTCCTCTTGTGTCTGCACTTTACTTTCATTGCCAAAGCTTCCTCTAGTGATGGATAAAGTGCCTGGTATCCACTCTAATATGTAGCAGTATGTGGAATATATCCCAGTCTATGTTTTCTGCCTTATATTCATGTATTACTTTCAGTGGCAGTTCCACCTCATCATCAAGCTCGGCAAAGAAATCTTTGGTGTTACTTTTTTGCTTCATTGCTGCTCAACCAACCCTCTCAGTGTGAAAACTCTTAGCTCCGTCTTGTTGATTGGTTGCTTTAAAAAAGAAAAAGAAAAAAAAAAAAAATATATATATATATATATATATATATATATATATATATAATTTTTTTTTTTTTTTTTTTTTTTTTTTTATTTAATTTTTTTTTTTTTTTTTTTTTTTTTTAATTAT
>VVHJ01007770.1:5032-18151 GCA_015107715.1 Tylochromis polylepis | reverse complement strand
GAACTTCTGACCCTATCTCTAAGGGAGACGCCAGCCACCCTTCGGAGGAAGCCCATTTCTGCCGCTTGTATCCGCGATCTCGTTCTTTCGGTCACTACCCACAGCTCGTGACCATAGGTGCGGGTGGGGACGTAGATCGACCGGTAAATTGAGAGCTTCGCTTTTACACTCAGCTCTCGCTTCACCACAACAGACCGGTACAGCGTCTGCATCACTGCAGCCGCAGCACCAATCCGTCTGTTGACCTCCCGCTCCCTTCTCCCCTCACTTGTGAACAAGACCCCGAGATACTTAAACTCCTCCACTTGGGGCAGGAACTCGTCCCTGACCCGGAGTGGGCACTCCACCCTTTTCCAGCTGAGGACCATGGCCTCGGATTTGGAGGTGCTGATTCTCATTCCCACCGCTTCACACTCGGGTGCGAACCGTTCCAAAGTGAGCTGGAGGCCATCACTGGATGAAGCCAACAGAACCACATCATCTGCAAAAAGCAGAGATGAGATTCTGAGACCACCCAAGTGAAAGCCTTCCGCCACTTGGCTACGCCTAGAAATCCTGTCCATAAAAATTATGAACAGAATCGGTGTCGGAGAGCTAAATATTACTGAAAAATGTAGGCCTGAAAACAAACTGATGCTAAACACATCATCCTCTATTCTCCGAGATATGAGCCGAAGCTTAACAGCTCAGTTTGGCTAAACAAGGAGCTGATTGGTCGTAGCAATGTCCTCGTTTCCCACTGCTCCCCCTGCAGGACCCGATGGAGGTGCAGCAGGACTAATGAGCTGCTCCACTGTGTTCAGAGCTCTTCATGAACAAAACAGAACATACACAGCTGATTTCACTGAACTTGCACCAAGTTGCACCAAGCACTGACAC
The DNA here is from genome assembly GCA_015107715.1 of Tylochromis polylepis. NCBI lineage: Eukaryota > Metazoa > Chordata > Actinopteri > Cichliformes > Cichlidae > Tylochromis > Tylochromis polylepis. The sequence continues at coordinate 17,272 of VVHJ01007770.1, read as the reverse complement.
TGAAGATGTTTAAAATCCAAAGCAGCAGCAAACTGGACTGTCGACTCTCTGGAAACTCAGTTTTGCTCCTTTTTTCTAACACTTTAAAACAAAAAAGCACGTTTGTCGACTGAACTACTAACCGAGGTCCAGCAGCCTCTTGGTGAACTCCAGCGCTCTCTCCAGCTCCCCCTGCTGGTACACGGAGTAGCTCAGATAGTCGAGGATGGTGACGGCGTCTGCGGTGCGAGACGTCTCGCCCTGGTCCAGCTGCTTCAGGGCCTGAGCCATCCACAGCTCGGTGTGGTAGTAATCCGCCTCCGAGTACGCCACCTTCCCAAGGTCGTAGCAGTCATCCACGGTCAGAGTGCTCCAGGCGGAGGAGGTGGAGGACGAGCCTGAGGAGGCGAGAGAGAGAGGAGGAGCATTTACAATTCCTTGTTCCTGTTATTAAAGCGTGAGCTGGAAGTTTGAATCATTTCAGGGTAAATTACTTTCAGACCGAGAATACAGAAACATTTCTAGTTCTTTTTTCCTCCTGAGTGCAGTTATCTCTAAACTCTGACTGAAATGCTTCCTTCCACGATTTTGCCCTCTAAATATATTTAACCCTTCCACCAGAGTCCCACTTTGTCCTTTAAACATGATGTCTGAGCAGAGGCGGTGCACGTGAGCTGCAGACCTGGGAGCTCTCCGGTGGAGATGGCGTTGGTGTCCAGCTGGTAGGTGTCCTGCAGTCTCATCAGAGCTTTGGCAGCTCCGGTCTGGTCGTTGTCGTCGGGGAAGTACTGCCTCTGGATGGTGAGGTTGGAGATGAACACTGAAACACCACAGAAGAAGAAGGAGGAGGAGGAGGACGACAATGAAAAACAAGAAAAAAAGTTGTGTGTCTTACAGCCAATTTCCTACAGCTGAATCAAACAAAGTCGATTTTGAATCGTAGGATCAGATTTTCGCGTCGCACCATCAGACATGTCGGTGAGCACCAGGCTCTCCAGCTCCGCCCACTCCGTGTTCAGCCTCTTCATCAGCTTGAAGGCATTCACCGGGTGACCCAGGAAGCCTTCGGGGTCCTGAGTAGCAGCCGCCGAGAGGACGTCCAGTTTGTCTGCCCACCTGAACACACGCACACAAACACACACGCACACGGCAAGCTAAAACACCTGCACAGGTAAGAGTGTGCCCACATGCAGATCATTACAGCAAACTAAACCTAGTTAACTGAAACAAAAAAAACCAACAAACAGGAGGTTCTGTTCCAGGAAACCAGGAGGAGGAGCTTAAAGTGTTTAATGGCGAGCCGCGATGCTCACTTTTTGATCTGCTCCAGTTTGCTCTCCTCCGCTCGGATGTAGTCCTTCAGGGAGGTGACCAGGTCCCTTTCCGTGAACAGCAGGTCGGTCATGTGACCTGGAAAAAAGAAAAAAAACCCAGAAATCACCGCTCACTCGCCCACAGAGCACACGCTTCAGTAGGATCACCTCTACAATACGATACAGAGCGGGCAAACTCACCGATGGAGGTGAAGAAGTCGTGAGCCGAGCAGGAAGTGAAGAGGAGGAAGTGGATTAACCACCACCGACAGAGCGCCATCCTACCTGCACACACGGACAGAAACCAGGCGTCAGTGGCCACATCACACCCCCGCACAGATGTTCAAGCATTACACCTGCTAACAAAGCCAGGTACTGATCACTGAGCACGAGCATCTGGACCATGTGCCCAGAAAAGTCAGAGCGCTCAGCACACAGGAGACTCACAACAACCACAAACACATCCAGACACACAACACTAACAACTAGACACACACACACGATGGATGACCTGATTCGCTCCCGTCACAGGCTGAAGCAGTGACGTGTCTGAAGCTGAATCGTGGCGTCGGTGCTGCTGAGGGTGAAGCCATCCTCCTCCTGGCCCCGTGAGTCAAACTGAAGTGGAGCCAGGAAAGGACAAAGAAGAGTCCTGGCCTCATGTTGAACAGCATGAAATAACACACCAGAGCTGTGACCACACACACACATGCTCTGGCCCGTTGACAGGAAGTCCCAAACCAGCAGACAGCCAAGAAACCAGACGCCACTTCCTGTGACTGGACACTTCTGCTTAAAGAGCCCGATCTGCCCTTTGGTGCCTCTCAACAAAGTCAAAGTTCACCTGGAGGGCACTCCAGCTGGGGGCCAAAGGTCACCAAAGTCTGTGGAAGGTGAGGGCATGTCTCTGAATCAGGCAGAAGCAGCTTTGCATGATTCAGACTCACAGTCAGACTTCTTTGAGTGACTCTGAGCTCACTGAACACCTGAAACACCTGCAGAGGTGCAGCTTTGTATTGGCAGACAGCTCTAACCGCTCTCTGTGACGTCACCCAGGTCCCAGCGTGGAGAGGGCTGTGGTAAACTGAGTGTTTGGAGCAGCTCTGAGACAGTACATGACCGGAAGTGAGGCTGGTCACGTCACTTTTATGACCCCATAAACCCACCAAACCCCCCTTTAGTGCGACTGCTCTGCAGGTGGACCTGTGCTGGGCTCACCTGTGCGCAGGGTCTCGCTGGCAGAAGCTGTGTCGGTTCAGTTCAAAGTAAAGAGTCTGAGCCGCAGAAGTTTCTGGATAACCGGAACCGCCACCTCTGTCAGCTTCCGGTGAGGACCGGGCGGAAGGTTTCTGCTGTCACCGAGTTTGTGCCCGAGAACGGCTTCAGCTTCAGCCGCAGCACACAGCTCCTCTCAGCCAGGCTGGCAACACAAACCTCCTCCTCTTCCTCTGTCGACGTCACCGCGGCTCGGCTCTGCCCCGCCCCCTGCTGGACAGGAGGCTTCCTGCGTCTGCTTTTTTTAAATTAATTTTTTAAATGAACTTTATTTGTACTACAAACATGTAAGGCATCATTAGTTATCCATGCATTTAAATATATACGGCTGAGCATTACAACAAGAGAAAAAGAGACAAAAAAAGCAAGAGAAAGAAGAAAAGAGAGAAAGAAAGAGAATTTGAGAACACAGGCACAAACAGCGTGCACAGAAAGAGAAATCATGATCCACAGCTCAGACAGAGAGGAGGCCTCCTCTTAACATAAACTGAACTTCCTGAATAGTACTACAAGGCTACGGGCTTTCTGGTCATTTACAAGTTTCAGTGACTTAAGAGCTGAAGGTCATTCAGCCATCTGTTTATACATGTTCTGCATTTGTGAATAAAATCTTTTCCCAGTAACAAGACAGTCCTAATCACCAAGTGTAAATCTGGGTTCCCAGCGAGCGTCCCTACAGTCACGGTCAAACGTGGTAACTGGATTCCCCTGGACTGTAGCCAGCTCCACGTGTCAGTCCAGGAGGAGTGCACTGACTCACAACAGAAACACATGTGATCCAAACTTTCAATGTCGTTTTCACAGAACGCACAGGCGTCCACATCTAGGTTAAATTTCAATCTTAGGAAATCACTAGTCAGGTAAATGTCATTTATGACTTTAAAATGAACCTCTTTTGCTTTAGGGGGAAGGTCTGACTTTCATCAGCATATCTGATATTTATCTGAAAGCTTCAGCTCTAATTACTGCGTGATGACGTCAGAGCATCCGCTGCGTTCATCTGCTCTTACTAATTATTCCTCTGTGATGTCAGACATGCAGGCGATTATGGATCACTGAATAAACGTCATGACACAACCACACAAAACTGACAGAAAATCACTCAAAAATAATCATCACAGATACACAAAACTAAACACACAGCAGCACAACCAACAAACACCGACGGGACGACACAAAGACCAGCAGATAAAATAAAATATGATCACGGAGAGGCGAGGAGTGACCACAACTAGACACAACATTAACACAAGGTGACATATCTGACAAAAAAGAAGAGCGCAGAGACAAAAAGCAGCAAAAAGCAATCACAAACACACAAAATTACCACAGAAATGAGCAAAAGACAAAACATATGAGAAACTGTGAGGCAAAAAAATAAAAATGACCACAAGAAAAGGACAAAATAGCAAAGCACCAAAACTGGAAGAAAACAATCACCGAGACAAAATCAGACATAAACATGCAACAACACCACAAACGCACAGCAGTAGCACACACAGCTTTCAAACTCAGAGCGACGAATTTCAGAGTTCAGAAAATGTGATCATCGTCGTTTTAATGTCACCACAAAAAAACTAAATCACGAGCTCGGGAAGAAGAAGCGCACGCTGTGACGTGGACAAACTTTATTGAAACACTGACAGTTCACAGTCACCTCCTGAGCGTTTGCTGCAGGGGTCAGTGTGGAAAACAGCTTCATCATCACCACCATCATCATCCTCAGCTTCATATCAAACAGGCGTAGTTACAAAAGGTACAAATATCGCACACACAAAGTTTGTGTGTCTGAAGAAGAAGAAGAAGAAGAAGTGCTGATGTGCAAAAGTACAGCTTCAAAGTGCTTCTATGTACAGGTGAGTCCAGGTGAGGGTCCTCGTCCGAGCCTCTGGTGTGGAAACCATCGTGAGCGCTGATGTTCCCCCGCGTGGGGGCGTTTCAACGCGTTTAAACACTCAGAGTCAGGAGACACATTTAACCTCGATGCTGAAGTGGAAACGTGGCGCAGGAAAAGCTCATCATTTCAGTTCATCTTACAAACACGAAGTCTGAAATCACAAGCGTGGAAAACCGTTGCACCTGAAAACTACATTTGAACGATTCAAGAAGGAAATCTGAGTTTTTAAAAATCTGACTGGAGGTTTTTTTTCATATAAAATCTGTAAATTTAAAAAAACAAAAGTCTGTTTCAAAAATAAAAAAAGATAGAAAAATAACAAAGTAACAAAAACCAGAATAAAGTAGGAAGAATAAATCTTTATTTAACCCTAACCCAAATCTTTATTTATTATTTATAAATATTTAAGCTTTCAGCATCTGCAGCTCTGATTGGCTGCTGAGAACACGTGCTCAGTATCGAGCAGTTTTACGTTTACACTTTGAGACTTGTGCTCGGGGTGTTGTTCCTAACACGGGACTGATTTCTGTCGTTTTCCATCGATGTGACGTCGCCTCGGCTACGATTGGATGCCTGCACATCACAAACGTCACCAAGCAGGAAGTTTGAAGAGCGGTTCGGCTTCTGGTGAGGAATTCCTCACTTCCAACCGCCATCTTCAAACGCTCAAGCAGACAGTGCCTTCACTGCTGTTAGGAGATTTTACAGCTGTTTCTGCAGCTCTGAGCCGACGGGCTCAGGGGCAGCGGCCGGATCAGTTTGGGCTTTTTCAGCAGTGCCCCCCCGGTCCTCTTGGTGGCGCCGTGGTGGGCGCCGGCGGTGACGGAGTAGGAGCGTCCGTGCATCATGCGGGCGTTGAGGCCGTTGGCCATGGAGAAGGACTTCAGGTGAGACTTCAGAGCCAGTGGGAGGGGCAACTTGTCGACCAGGTGGACCGGCGTGCAGGAAACGATGGAGCGACAGCAGAGGTCCTGCAGACTGAGCACTGACACACACAGAGAACCAATCAGATTACACTGAGCACAGAGGAGAACCAATGAAAACAGTAAATTATTATAAAATTATTGTATTTCATGAAGTAACACTTTATCAATAAAGTTATTTTAGTTAAATTTTAGGAAACAAATTGTAATATTGAACATGGAATCATGTATTTGTATAATAACATAATGTATATTTCGATAAATATCTTAATATTTTAGGACTAAAGTGATAAAAATTAAGTATAAAGTTGTAACAGAAAAGAAAGAAAATATTTCAAGAACATTAATTTAGCAATAAATGAATAAGATTATGAAAAAAATGCTCTAATATTTCAGGAAGAAAGTGAAAATATTGTTTTAATAAAGTGACAGATTAGAAAAAAGTTTCAGGAATAAAAGTGCTGTAAAAATAGAGTCACAAGATTTGAGAGTAAAACATGCAGAATGATGCTGGAGTGAATGAAAAACAGCAGAAACGTGTTTTTGACTTCATCCTCAGTGATGCGGAGCCTCCAGCAGGGGGCAGTGCAGAGTTGAACGTCCAGCTTTAAAGCTGCATCACAGACCTGCAGGTGTAAACACAGCAGAACAGGTGAGGAGGAGGGGGCAGGGCTAATGGCACACCTTTGTTGGGCCTCCATAGGCGCTCCATGCCGTGCCTCATCAGCACGATTCGGGCGAGCTCCGTGAACGACTCGGTGATGTTGAAGTTGCACAGCGGGCTGACCTCGAAGAAGGTGACACTCAGTTTCTCGGCGTACGCCTGCGCCTGCTCCGTGGTCACCTGACGCTTGTAGGCCAGGTGCAGACGGTTCCCAACGAGGATCTTAGGCACCCCCGGGGCATGCTGGGTAAACGGGGAACACAAAGGAGATGGGGATCTTTAAGCATACTCAGTGTTACAGGTGTGACAGGAGGGAGGAAAGCAGCTTTAAATAAAGGGAAACGGTGTGAAGTACGGCGGGCTGAAGCGGCGCTGCCCCAGCGAGCATGGGCGCCGTTTGTTCAGAGAGGCGCTGACATCACGGGTCAGCTGTTAGATAACAGGAGAACGATGGAGAGACAGCTGACTGCAGGGAAACGCAGCGGCACACGATCGATTGCTCACCTCGTCGATCTCTTTGATCCACCTGTCGATGCCGTCAAAGGACCAGCGGTTGGCGATGTCATAGACCAGGATGACCCCCTGAAAACAAACAAACCCGGAACCAGTCCTCACACTCATCAATGTGTTTACATCCTCTACAGATAATCTCACCTTCATTACATCACCTGCTTAAATTACAGCTTAAAGGTAGCATCACTGGGGGCGTGGCCTCTTTGACTGACAGGTGTGAGTGCCTTGTTCTCGGGCCAGTGGGCCGTTACCTGCTCGCTGTGACTGAAACTACAGATTCAAGATCAACTTTTAGCTTCACCGTGGCAACAGTGACACCGTTGCCATGGTGATGTCTCCTCTAAAGCCCTGATGAGCGATTACAACAGAACAGCTTCAATCAGGGAGAAGCGCCGGGAAACAAAGCAGTGCGTTTCAGAGGTGTGGGATGAGTTTTCTCACACTTCCTGCCACCACCACGCCGCTGCCAGTCGCACGGCTTCATGTCCAATCAGAGAGCAGCACTCATAGCTGGTCAACATCAGCATCTTCAGACTCGACCCCCCAAAACGTGTCTAACACGGCACTTCAGTGATTTATCACACTGCCTGTCAGAGCACGTTTTAAACCAAAAACGAGTTTAAAACTAAAAATTTTCTTTATTCAGAAAATAAAATGAATTCATGTTGATCATTCTGATTAAATGACAGAACCGTTACTGCTTTACAGCAGCCGAGGGGCTCTTTTACATTCAGTCAAGGTCAAAGGTCATTAGGAGAAGGGAGAATCCAGCCCCAGCTTCAGTGAGTGCCCCCCTGTGGTTGTCTGCAGCAGTGCACTCTGTGCTCACCTGTGCTCCTCTGGAATAGGATCTGAATATGGTGCAGAACCGGCCCTGCCCCGACGTGTCCCTGAAACAACACACAGCGTGAGAGGTTAAAGGTCACCATGGCGACGCTCACGTCTCCAAACAAACATTACTCAGAGGAGCTGCTTCGCTCGTCTGCACCACGCAAGAAATCCAGACGTTCACCTTCAGATTAAGATATTTGTGCCAGATTTGAGTCCCAAATGCAAATCCTCACATCGGGACACTCCCGAGCACCACACCTGCACAGGTGTCACCTGGATCGATCTTAACTAATGACTGTGAAGCTGAAGGTCTCACGGTGCCGACTTCAGCTGCCTGACTTGGTCCAAACATGAAAACTTGTCACCGACCACTTGACAGCACACCACTGCCACAGAGTAGAGTGCCAGTGGTCTGGACTTTACTTTGGTCTCGACTATCTCAGACTGGTGGACAGCGCGTGTCTGTCATGAAGCCGTGGACAGATTAGGATTAAAGTGTTCCGAGCTGAGGCTCTGGAGGAAGCTTGCACAGACATTGGTGGGCGGATTTTTCCCCTCACTCTTATTTTGAAAGGTCAGTGCTTCTCTTCAGTTCAGGGTGCTGAGTCATGGTTTCTTTCTCTTGTTGAAACATGGGGGTTTTTTTGCATTCATGTTTTTATTGAGTTTGTAACTGCTCACTTATTGCACCTGCTGTATTTGACTGGATTCACAGACTAAGAGCTGCCCAGCCTCTCAAACACCTGTTAAAAACCTGCTTTTATTAAGCACACAGTCGTATTTACTTCGTCTTATTTGATGAATCTTGGTGTGTATTTATTGGTGATTTCAGCTGAGGCGGTTTTAAATGTGCAAACTCTCACCTGTTTGCATATATTTCCATAAATCTCTGCACCTGCTTCACAGTTTCCTACAAGATCTAAAGAAATGAAAGGTGGCTCAAGACTTTTGCACAGCAGCGTCTCTGACTGTGGTGATGACTGTGTGTACAGACGCTCGTCTCCGCCTCTTTCTGCAAACAGCGTGCTCTGTGGGTTTGTTGTTTCTGTCCACAGTAAGAAACACGAGTGTGTCTGAACACCGCAGCAGTTTTGCTTTGCTCATGAGCACGCGGGCTGAGGAAAAGATGGCTGCCAGTTATTGCATCAGGCGGTCCAACAGAAACCCTGAAGTCAGAGCAGCAGATCCAGACACACACAGACTCACACCACACACACACAGATAGGGGTGAGTTTATGGAGGTGGGGCAGTCTGCTTGTCTCCACCCCAGGGAAAAGGGTAACATCTCCTGGGTCTGGGGACCCTCTGGAGGCGATGGTACCTGGACCTGGAGGTATAGAGTATGTTTTGGGGAGTGTGAGTGTGTGTACAGTGTTTCTGTTTGTCTCCACGTTGGGCGAGTGCTGAGTATTTGTATATGTGTGCATGACGGCGGGAATGCATGCTTGTGTCTGTGTGTGCCTGTTTGTCTATGTCTGTGTGTCAGGTCGGGTCTTAGACTCCACCTCTCTGGGACCATCTCAGGCCCCCCACGTGTGGGGGCCTATCTCCCCCCACCACACTCCCTGCCGGTGGCTGATGCCCTCAACCGTCGGTGCATTGGTGGTTCTCGGTGTCCGGGGCTGGGCGCTCAGGTATGTACCGGCTCACTCCCGCCGGCTGCTGAATCGATTTTTAAACATAAATGTATTTTGACAGAAACGCCAGAATCTCAGCCTAAAGCTCACAAAACAGTTTCAACAACCACCAAACAGCTAAAACAGCAAATGAGAGCAGGTACACAGATTCCACACAAAGACGTAAACACAGAGCGTGAATCGTTCACCCGATGCCACGTACACGAACACGCCGTCGGGCTGAAAGCCGACAGCTCAGATTCTGATGCTGCAGGTTTCATCACTCCGACCAAAATTCACTGAACCAGCAGCAAAAGAAGATCCAAACTATGCTTCACATTTGACAAATATCGTCATTAATTCCCTCTGATTTTGGCTGTTTTGCTTCCACCACAATAAAAATCACACTTCCTGCACAGCTCTCTCTCTCTCTCTCTCAGTGTACTCAGAGAACAGTTTCCCATCTCAGATCTCTGTTTTCTGCGTTATTCACTTGATTATTACACACCAGTCTACCGCTGTGTTCAGCGCTGTCGGCCTCCGACAGGAAAGCCTCATTTCTGCTGTTCAATACTAAAGAAATTTAAACTTTTTAAAATGATGCCAAACTACAAAACCCTTAACTGTGTCTCTAATCAAACCTCTGTGACTTTGCTCTGCTTCACTTCAGCAGCATCAGGTAATGTTCATATGTTGGTTCATGGTTTTCTTCAGTTTTTGATCGACTGCAGAATATTTTTAAGGCGGTTATCTGCTATAAAAAGCCAGGCCAGGAACATCTGCTTCATGTTTTATCCTCAGTTACTTTGACACAAAGTGATGCTCACACCTCTGATGAAGTGTCAGCTTTGTTTTTATATGTAGATATAAAAATATGTATATGTACTGATAAATGATCAGAATTATAATATTTCTGACTGAGTCAAAATTGAATTGATTATGGAAATCGAAATCGATACCCAGCCCCACACACACACACACACACACACACACAGAGCGTCTCATCCACGCAAACATCAAAGTTTCAGATTAAACATTAAACAGCGCCTCGGCTGAAACACGTTTCTAAAAACACTAGTGAGGTTTGTGCAGCAAACTGTCATCACAGAAAGAAACTGAGTAGATTTACTCGAGTACAGCTCAGCTGATTTCATGCAATGACATCATTCTTTTATGCAAAAGTAAAAGCAGCAGTGCTGCGGGTGCTCTGACGATGAGATCATCATCCACGGAAAAGGCTGGCCTGGACTTCTGGATGGATCCTTCAAAATAAAAGTCCCGGTCACTTCCAGGTTAGTCTGTGTGGCATGTCCAGCAGGATGGGCATGTCACACATGTGTTGTGTGGTTAAGCTTTTACGGTGTTCGGCCTCTCATGATAACATCCTGTCAGCTGCAGCATCAAAGAAAGATTTTAATCTGACCTGCTGCTTCCTCGCTGTCAGACGTGTGACATTAAGGCCTTTAATCATCTACCTAAGCTTTTTTCTTTCCAGTTTTATCCACCGCAGACCGGTCTCTGACAGGAGGACCAGGCTGTGCTGTAAGCTGCATTCCTCTCAGTTTTTTTGGACATAAAACTGAAACTCCAAACTGAACCTCTGAGATAAAAAAACCTGAAGGAATATTTTTCACTAACTGAGTGAAGTGAGCCTTTAATACATGTCAGACTGAAGCTGGATGAAGCTCAGCCGCTACCTGAAAAAGCGTTTTATGGACTCAAACCAGCCTCACATGCCTCCTGTTTATTTTTGGTCGTCCTCTGCTTTCTTTCTACATAGTTGGGCTTTCTGCAGCTGGTCACATGACACGGGGACGGCTGGGTGAACGACGGCGTTTTCGTACCAGAGCTGCAGCTTCACTCTTCTCCCGTCCAGGAGGATGGTGGTCGTCTTGTAGTCGATTCCTGAAAACAGCAGAACGAAAGATTCATTCAAATCAAACCGATGAGCTGCAGTTTTAGATCCAGCGTGCCAAACGGTCTCAGAGGAGGCCGTCATCTCAAACACGCATCACAAATAACATGAAATCAGAAAGAAATGACTTTGACTGCACAACAAGCTGCTCCTAAAATGAAAGTTCCTTCAAATTTCATGTGTCACAAATGTCTTATCAAAATAAAATACAAAGGTGGGCACCAAAACCTAAAACGGGCTCGTAGACTAAAAACACTAGTTGCTCCAGAAAACGTCTTGGTTCAGCTTAAATAAAGATGCAGTTTGGTTCAAATCCACCCTGTTACAGTGTGAAGAAGGCACAACATAAACCAGCTTTACCCAGTAAGTCTGGCTCTCACTGGTGGTAACGAGCTGCTGCAGTGTTAGTTTTGTTGTTCAGGAGAACAACAAAAGGAGGTGTAAAGGATGTGTCGGTGACAGCGAGTTATACAAAACTTGTTTTTTAGGTTTAACTAGCAGAAACTAGTTGGTTAGCGTTAAGACAAGATTTGCCTGGATGAGTTTAGGCTCTGACAAAAACCCCAAAACGAACCAAAAAAATACTCAGCTTAAGCATTTTCTGGAACCTAAAGCTAATTTAGGTTTAAGCACAGCTACTTGGTCGCCCTCCGCCCCCAAAAAACTACTTGGTAAGTTTTAAAATTTACTTGGTTAGAGTTGGGTACTAAACACTACCTAACTAGGTTAGGGCTGCAAAGGTCCATGGTTAGCTTTATGTTCGGTTTAGGCTGCAAAAACAGTTTGTCTGAATAAGGACTTGCTCAGGTTTAGTTAGTAACTAGATTTATTTATAGGGTTATTCATGAAACCCTAATTTATTCATGAACACGTTCAGGAAAAGAAGCGAATACAAACAGAAGTGTTGATGATGTGTTTCTTGGAGGATTAGAACCAGCAACCTCCATTCAGACTGAGAAAAGTCTCCTCCAACATTCGAGCCTTCCAACCAAGACATCCTCAGCTTTACTGAGGAGTTTCAGGGATTTGAACTGGAGCCCTGCAGCTGCCCAAGTCCAGGTGTGATGCTGAGTCATTCAGAGTGTCCTGAGCAGTCGTCTGGTTTCTCTTCAGCTTGTTACTGATTAGCTGCTAATATCAGGCGAATCTCACAGGGAGCAAAAGCAGACAGCAGCTCGTCTCTTCTGTAACTGTAATTATCATTAGCTTCCTGAAAGTAACCACAGCGCACTGTGACACCTCGACACGGGCGGCACACGCTCATCGTCACGTATGTCACGGGGAAACTGTGGGGTGCTCACAGGAAGTACAGGG